>CALNHX010010252.1:0-41962 GCA_940337035.1 Agriotes lineatus | reverse complement strand
TGTAGGTCATCCCGCTGTTTGTACACGGCATTGCTGCTTCATTAAACTGCCTACCGTTAGAAGAATGAACAGAAAGTAAAGTTGCTCATTGTCACTTTGTGACTGTGTAATTTTAGTTCCATTCTAAATGAAGATACCCAATGTTAGTTTTATGTATCAATTTTAATACAAAAAATAACACGTTAATAAAATTGTATTACTATTGAGCTAGCAAATCTCAATAATAGCGGCTGTCCCTAGTTTTTAATATAATTATTCGTTTAATATTAGTTGCCAAAGCAGAGAACCATCGCAGTTGTCGTCAGATTAGCTTAGTCTATACCTAGACAGAGAACCCAAAACATATTTTTTGACAATTGGTTTACCTGCATTGCTCTCATGATTTATTTGTCTAAGAAAGGCGTTTGCTCCTCACTATTGTTTGGACCAAATGAGTAAAAGGTTTTGCTATGTCGAAGAAATGAAGGATAAAGAAAGAGGTGTCATGGTAAGCGGTTTTTTGAAAGTGAAAATACAGTCAAGACGTTTCCATGCTAAAAAGTGTACTTGTTTAGAACAGTTACATGGGAGGTATCAATTTGCAGGGTTCAATACTACCGCATTAGAATCCGATCAAAGAAATGGTACCTCAAAATGTTCTTTCATCTTCTGGATATTCACATTGTGAACAATTGGTTATTATAGCATGAACACAAAATTACTCTTAGATGCCGTTGTACGACTTCAAATTGTGGTGGCTGATGCATTATGCAAATATGGCAAAAAAATAATAAAGGACAGACCGCGTCCAAACGCTGAAGCAGCCCAAAAAAAAAATACGAGAGAAAGAGAAAGAAAGGTCCAATTTGCGAACTGCTCTACAAAGAAGTTTGTCGAAATATTGTTAACACACTAATTTACTTGCATCCATTGTAGGAAATGTAGCGTTCCACTATGTTTGAACAATGAAAGGGTCTGCTTCTTGAGATTCCATACTGAATAAGAAATCACATCGTTATCGTTTTAGAATATCCTTTCATTTTCATTTGGTTTTAATTGGAATTTTCCGTTAAGATTTTTATTTTTTCTTTATTTTCCTATAATTTGATAGAATAAAAGTTATAAATAACTGTTTTGTTGGGTTTTATGTCTCAATAGATAATTCCATTGTAAGTAAAAACGAAATAGAAAAATATGCTTTTGTTTTCTTTCTTCCATGTTAAAACAAATATGGCACAGTCCGATTTTTCCAAATTTTCTATTTGTAAATATTCGAAATAATTTTTTACGTATTTTTCCCAGAAATTCCTATATTGCAATGCAATGTTTGTAAAATTAAATAAATATCTTAATAAGTAAAATTTTGGGCAATTTATAAATCGCACACAATTCTCAGATTTAATACTTTTGTACTGTGATTTTACTTTGCCTGTCAATCAATTACTGCTGGTTAAAAATAAAATGTAATAATTTAATTACACCAATACAATGGTTGAAAAGTCCCTCTTTCTATTTTTATCTAACTGCAATATCAAATCAAGCTAGCTCTCGGCAAAACACGAAACTCAACTCTCAGGTGGGTTCAGAATTGTTCTATAGCCATACATTTTAGGTCATTTGTCTTGCACGGTACTTAGTAAATCATATAATTCACAATCTGACAGATGACACAAAATGTCGCCAGTGCTTTGGCGATTCTTTGAACGTCTAAGAGTGAAAAATTTGTGAAAAACGCGTCAGGTAATTTATTTGAATTTTCCCCGCTTGGCAACTAATAAAAACACATCACCTTGCTTGTTTTTTAGGATGACGTCACCGCTTCTTGCTTGTTCTGACGTAGAAGGCTCTCCAATTCTGTCAATTGTTTATGGACGCTTCGGTTCTCTCCAAACCCGGCACAATCTACTGACGCCACTCGATTTAAAAAAAACACGAAGTAACTGGGACCTTGGGAATACGCTAGCCTTTCCGAGAAGGTTTGACCTTGTAGATTAGTGCGTTATCCCAAACCTAACCCTCAAATTCCAGGCTTAATTCTACCTCGTAATGATAGCTTCGGAGCTGCTCGTAGTGATGCTGCTTCGATGTCTTGCTGGAGATGCTCCCCCAGGTGCAGACGTTGGTTGGGACGTTCTTGCAGGCTCTGTTTATCACTTGCAGTGCCGATCTCTGGGCTCCAATGACTAATTTGCTCGTAATCGAACTTCGGAATTTTCATGTGCTCGCTGCCGAACCTCAGCCGCAGATGGGATTGGGAAGTTTTATATTTTAATGTGGCGGAAACTTCCAGAAACACCAGGTACTCTGAGGTGGGCACAATACAATGAAATACTTTTTAGCTCGTAAAATACTCTTTTATTATTATAAAATTGTAGTTAAACATGGAGCACAAATTCGACAAACTTTAAATACAAATTAATTCAATTGTTCTCCTTTTTAAACAAAATAGCATCAGGTTGCTAAGTTACTGTTGATTTTCTTATGTTAATGGAAATTAATTCTGATAACGAAAGGTTACAAATAAAAGTAAATTTGAGTACATAATTAATATTTACAATTTTCTTAATTCTAAATTATTGTCTTTAACCTTATAATTAAAATTGTTCGATAGCGTTGCACACACAAACGTTATTTATTTATTATTGTTACTGCTCTGCTCTGCACTATTGCACTTTATTTTTAAATACACTGATTTTTGAGTTCAACATTTTTTGCGTCACTATCTTTTCTCTTCTGTTGCCTTCTTCTAGCATCGCTCCTTGCAATTTTCTACATTATATCATGTTTCATCTTGCTTTACCTTTCTGCTTTGCTCACTATTTTCACTATCCTTTGCTTTTACTTAACAACTACGCTCCTTTTAAAATGCAGCTAACAAGCCTTTTGTGTCAAATAAATTTTAAGTGGTCTGGCTTTACATGTGCACAAACCTTTCCTTTTAAATTATATTAATTTATTTACAAGCCCATTCAAACCCTTAAAATATGTTTTGCCATTGCGTGCCTTTCGCCAACTAATTTACTGTTTCTCGTCTCTCATTGTCAATGTTAATATTTTAACTCTGTGCCTTATTGAATCGGTTAATTATGCAAACAGAACCAAGTTGTGGGCTTAATACCATCTCTATATATAAAAGTATGTTGTGCCTGCGTCTCTGCGTGAGTCACGTTTTCATTGGCACCAGTCCGGCGTAGGTCGTCCGCGATCGGTCGTATCGTTACCGCATTTTTTATAACGCAGCCATAAACAAGTACTATGGGTGCGAGTTCTTAGGCGAGCGGTTAAAGCGTCTGACTAACAACGAATTCCGCATGAAAGCGTGGGTTTGAATGTCACTAGCTGCATTGTTTTTTTACCGATTGGTGTAATTAGCATTACAAAGTGTTTCTTTTTACTGTTTCAGTATTACTAAAAACTTTAAAACATTTCCTTTCACCTGTTTCATTTCAAATTCAATTTTGAAAATGCAGAAATTATTTGAGAGTACCTGTGGTAGGCTCAAAAGCCAGTAATGTCAATATTTTCAACAACCTGATTTTTTTCGCGAGAGAAAAAGTTATACGGTAAAGAGTTAACTCGTTAACGCTTATAACTAGAAAAGTTTAAATTAGTGACTTTTTCGTATAAGGTATACATTTTGAACAATCAAAGCTAAAAAATATGTTTTGTTTTTAACATTGTAAAAAATATAGAAACTTAGGTTGCACTTACACCAATTAAAAAAATGTAATATAAACAATAACAGTGTGGAAAACATCTAGTTACCTCCACCAGTAAATTGGTCATTTAGATCTACTCTAGAAAATCTGGGTTCAAACCCCAGTAACTTTCAAGTAACGCCTACTAGTTTGGAAACGCTTGAAATATTTCCACGCTCCAACAAACCAAGTCCTATATCAGGTACCATATGATGGAGCTGTAATTGATACTACTTAAAGGTGGAAGTTGAGGCTCTAAAAATTGTTAAAGTTGGCAGGCATTCGGGCACTTTAAAATACAAAATAGGCAGTAAAAGTAGCCATTTATTTTTAAATATTTTTACTTTCGGCATTTTTAAATGTGCAGAAAATACGATATACCTATATGAGAACTGATACCACGATCACGACAAAGTTTAAAACCAAACTAAACAAAACTCAAATATTAGGGGAAAAATACATTGCAAAATGTGGGTTTTCCAACTGTTGTGAATAATAATCCCAGGGAATGATCTAATCCCTTCAATGAAAGTTTTATTGTTTCTCTGAAGATAGGTACTGCGACCCTCAAGGGTGGGATCATCTCTTTTTAACTTTTACTACAATACGGGGTACGAATTTCTATCGGTAGACTCGTATTCGATCTTTCTGGGGGTGGCCCTTCTCAGTACGAACCACTGCAAACATTTGTATAGTTATACTGCTCTCTTTCTAGTCTTAGTTCGTATAGGCTATTAGAGCGTGGTGCTTATTTTAGTTCACCCGGTTATATTTACCTGACTGTGGACTTCCTATCTGTAGAATAAGATCGAATGTTGAGTTAATTTATTCATGTTTTAAAAATACTGCTGGAAAAATAGAACTAAACAGACGTTTATACCTAAAAATGACAATTAAATTATGTAGAAAATTCAGCAAAATAAGCATTCTCAGGCATTTTGGGCATTTTGCGTAAACTTCCGGTCTTGAACATAAGTAATGTAATTTTAACGAATATAAATAATTCCACAGCCCTCTAAGGATAAAAGTATTCGATCATTCTGGAGTTGTATATGAGTATGGTTCAGCATGGACCATAATACAATAAATCCAATTAGTTGAGGAAGCATCCCAGTTTATATTCAAACATTATAGGTTTGTCCTTTATGAACTGTTTGCATTGTATCTCAATGGTCCAAATTGCACTATGAATTATATGTTTGAATGTTTTGTTTTGAAAACCAAAAGTCGTCGGCAATTGGGCGAATTTAGGTTTTGCGCAGTTTCCTATTTGAGCATTCCATTTCGGCAACTGAGCGAATGCGACATATGAGTGTAACATGTATACGTATGTAAAGTATATGATGTTTAATTAAAATTATATGAGCGCAATAGTGCCAATGAGCACAAAATGGTTAAGTAACAATGCAACATATTAGTTAATTAAGATGCTTTATTTTTAATTTGACTTTTCATAAATAGGCATCAATGAATAAATTAATGAATAAAAGATCGTCGATATGGCACCAGTTCGTCGTTTACCAGCCGTAGCTTCCCAAATTTCTGGTGTAGGTCACGTGGGCGGCGGCGGGGTGGACAGCGTGACCAGCAGCATATCCTAAACCTCCACCGATGCCAAAACCACGAGCAAGTCCAAGACCTCCAGCGACGCCGACTCCATGGGCAGCGTATCCAAGACTTCCAGCGTATCCAAGACCTCCAGCGATGCCAACACCACGAGCAAGGCCAACACCACCAAGACCGTATCCACCAGCGTATCCCAAACCGACGGCGGGGGCGGCGGCTAAACCAAAAGCGTTTCCGTGGTAAGTTGTGCTGATGGCTGGGGCTGCGATGGCGGGGGCGGCAATGCCAACACTGCGAGCGTATCCTAAACCACCAGCATAACCAAGACCGCCAGCGTAGCCAAGACCACCAATGCCCACGGCTGGGGCACCCAAATACCCTGCCCTAGCGACGGTGACGGCTGCGCAAAGTACGACGAACTGCAATAAATGTAAAATTAGTATCTGTTGGTAGGTTTGGGGGTGGTAATTACCTTAAACATCTTTGGATTTGGCTACTCGACGAGTGATGCCCCTACGTCCGCTGCGTCGCTTTTTATACTCGATTGTTGGGCGTGTTCCATGGCTGGCACAAATGATGTTGTCAGCAAACGTGTTTGTTTATAAATTTACTTTTATTTAATTAGGTTTTATCATTAAGTCAAGTTCAGAACATATATTGGTTGAAGAAGCTAATTACAGCTCATTGGCCTGAAGGTAAAAAATTAATCACATTTGTTCACACTTTCACAGCTCATGAAAGAGAATCGTTAAAAAAGATACGAAGAGCGTTTCAGAAAGAATCGAATTAACTACTGAATACTTTTTCAGTTTAATTAATTGAAGAAGAAGAAACACCCAGGCGATTTTTTCGTTTAATTAATTAAACGGAAATATCGCCTGGGTGTTTCTATGACGGACGAAACTATCTAAACATATACAGGGGGAGTCCTTTTGAAAAATGATTTGTGTACTGGTTAACAAAACCGGAACACCCTGCAGAGCTGCAAATAATTTTAGGTTATGAAGCTTAACAAGTTATAAAATGCTTTATTTTAACGGTAAATAATGTATGAACCAACAATGAACTATTGACTCACCCCCAAAATTGCCAAAGATATCTCATTAACCCTTTTACAGCATGGCGGGTCATATCTAACCCCTAGAACTTATTTTTAATTTTTTCTAGGCGCTTAAAATTAATTCAGACCTTCATCACACAATGTATGTATTATATTTTAGTCCAGGCATATTAGACAAATTTTAAGGGCAACTTCAAAATAATATAGTCCTGATTTTTGGCACAAATGATCCTTAGTACCATAGGAGCAAGCAATGCTTCAAAAGTTTCCTTCTTTGGGTGCCGGATATGGATATTGTTCAATGATTGTTCTGCGTATTGTAATGGTTTTAGTGTAAGGATTTGATATCAGATAAAAAAAGATTAAAAAAATACAGTATTAAATTACAAAGATGAATTTAAGTATTAGAAGGATATCGAAATTATTAATATGTATTTGGTAAAGAAATGAACTAGAATTAAAATTCAATAATTGAATGATGGTATATAAGAAACAGAAAGGTTCTAACACAATTTAATTATTATTTCAATAAAGTGGAGGATTAATATCAAATACCTATTCGAGAAATATCATTCAAAATAGTGGGTGTAAATAAATATGATACAGATTATATAGAGTGTTGGACTTCCAAATATATGCAGAACAATATCACTAAAGAGATAATATTAATTATTATTGTAAGATTAGAATGTAAAATAATTTTGCATAAAAAAATTAATACGTTTGTAAGCGGCTAAATTTTCTAAAATAAACCCTTTATAGAAAGATTTTAATCTGTTTGGTTGTGCATTAAAATAAAATTTGCCAGAAGAGTTAAAAATTAAATTTTAAAAGATTTGAAGATGTGGTGATGGTAAAGAAAAGTTTGGATGTGCTAAGAGTACCATATGTAATACAGTTATAATCTACATAAGCAATTTCTGGATTGGATGCAGACCTAAGCCTATTGTCAATCAATTTCATCATATGAATTGGATAGTAGGGGCTCGTTTTACTGGAAGTGGTTTACATCGAGCTTGTTAGCAGAGTGAGCATGTTGTGGTGTGGATAGAAGGTTCTTCATCTGCTGAAATTGTACTTCACCAAGCTTATTATTGAAGTAACATCTTGTAACTTCCATCTAGTCGAGGTTCGTGATACTCGGTTATCAACGGCTTGTGAATTTTGGAAGGAAGTCGTGGAAGGCGTTTGGTTCTGATCAGTTTCGGCAGTTCTGTTGAAGAAAAGTGGTAGGTTCCTTGTCGTGTTTGGCGGTTTCTTGTGGTTGTTTGAGTTTGTATTAGGTTTTGTCTGGACGTTGGTAGATTTCTGTGAGGTTACTAGATGAATTTGACTTAGTAAAGGAGCATATCAAGGTCCATAAACAGGTGACAGGCTACAGGTATTTATGTAAGTAAAACATAGAAAGAGTGAAGTGAGGTAATTTGAAAAGGGAGTACTTATTATTTAATATTTGTTGAATGACAAGTAATGTAACGAAGAGGTATTTCTAATTGATTTGCACTTGGAGAATTTGAAATGACATTGACAGATGTACAAATTGTCACGGAATTAAAAGTTAATTTTTATAAATAAAAGCAGCCTTGATTATGAGTGTATCCGACCTGTGTTTCTTAAGAGTAAATGTTTTCTACCCAAGCTAGAGATATTTAATAATATTGCTAATTCATAATTTATAAAAGGGTAAATGGGTTACTTATATTCATTTTAAAAGAGAATTGATTGAAAATAAACTAAAGTATAATAAAAGTCAAACGTAATAGCTAAAGCAAAATAAATATTGTTATAACATAAAATCATTTACATACATAAAGACCATTGTAACATAGTCAAGTATAACAGTATATTTAATAGATATTGCTATAGTCACCCCTCCTAAATTATGTTATTTAAATCCTTACGTTACGACAATTATTTGATGTTATTTATATGTCACATTTGACTGTACGAATTCTATTTTAGTTTTAAATAAATTCTCAATTAAGATGAGTTCCAGTACTTCTTATGCCCATTATTTATGAATCGTTAATATTTAGTTATCAAATCTTGCTAGCTCAGTAGAACATGATTACTTCCAAAACAAGTCGGTTCACGCAATATCGAGATTGTTATTAAAGTACAACACTATATTTTATTATCACATTTAGTAACACCCGCTATATTAAATAACATTCCACAAATAAGTATTTATTTGCTACTAATCTACCACTATATTTCAGGTAACTTTTAAATCATTTTAGAACCTCTGTTTCTTATTTTTCGTTGTTCAACTGAATTCAAATTATTCCGTTATTTAATAAAATACATGTTAATAATTCTGATATCCTTTGATTATACCCAAATTCATATTTGTAAATCTAATAGTGAAATATTTTAATCAATTTCGTTACTATAATATAAAATCCTTGTCTTACATTAATAGATTAACTTAATCTTCTTATATGCAATCCATTAGAATATTTATGCATTAAGGGAGATATGAATATGCTTTCCCTGAGATTGACATGGACAAGTTAACCAAAGGAAAAAAACATGAATATCTCCAGTGGTGCATACAATATTTTATTTACTAGCATATTAGTAAAATTAGTATAAAATTTCAAAATGTCATAAGTGTAATATGTCATATTTAAAATAAGAATCTGTAAGAAACATCAAGGATTGCCTGAATGTATGGTTGCTGAAATGTTGTTTGTAGTTGCATGGTTACCATGAGAATGAGGGAGAAATAATTTGAAAAATCCCTTGGGAGTTATGAGTAGCTTTTCATATTTTGTATCTATGACGAAAAGAGCAATATCATGTTGCTAGTAAATATGAATTTTATTTACTATACAATTTAATTTATTTTAACATTACTGGTTATTTTTTATTAATAAACCTCTCTTCTAGCACCCAGCCTAGTTATTGCAATACTCTTAGTTCCTCTTAAAATTTTGACTTTCCTTAAATTAAATTGACATTATTACAAATATTAATTACTTCATTTAATAGTGAAATATAAATACTCACAACTTCAAACGTAGCACCTTCCGATAACGCCAACAATTCCACACATTTCCCTTCATCTTTGTACATCCAACTAAATTCCAGATTAACATTTTTCTTTATTATTTTTCATGTACCTTATTTGTGTTCTTTAATTGCAGGTCATCCTGCTGTTATATATGCCTTGGCTGCTACATTGAACTACCTATGGTTATGAGAATGAACAGAAAGTAAAGTAGCTCATTGTGACTTTCCAATGTAAAGAAACTGTGTAATATTAGTTCTATTCTAAATTATGATTTCCAGTGTTAGTTTCATTATTAATTGGACGGTGTTCTGCAACAACAAATGGTTAAGCCTCAAACACGTTGTTCTGAGCAAATTAGCAAAATACATTTAGTTGCACTAGAATATACACTTTTTAGGGAAATAGTTTCCATTTATTTTTTTAAATGAGGTATAAACACAAATAAACGCATGGTGTTTTAATTGATAAAAAAGTTTATTCAAACACAAAAAAAGTATTTAAACTGTTACACGGTTGTTATAAAATATGTTAATACAAACGATTGTTATTTAGTTTTTATTAACTTAGTCGTTCAATAACAATTGATCTTCATCAATTTCAAAGTGTGGATTCGGACCAAGTACTTTTACATCTTCTTCAAAATTGTCTCCGTCCATATTTAAAAAAAAATTATAGTCAGGTTTTAGACCACTTCATAGTTGCACCACTGCATTACTCAAAGTAGTCGATGATTTAATACATTCTATCGATCAGTGTAAGCACTTGATACTACTATAACGTTTTATTTACTATACTTTATTGCTTTAAAGAGAAATGCTATTGAATTATTTACGAATTATTTATCCAACAGAACCCAAAGCGTTAAGTTTCAAGATAATGTATCTAAGCTAGTTTATTTAAGATCTGGAGTCCCAGGATTCATTCTTGGTCAATTGTTATTCACTATTTATACTCTTCCCTCGTTGATTGCAGTAGATACTGTAAATACCACGCATATGCTGATGATACTCAGCTATACTATTCTTCTAATCCTTCTGATATTGCCAATGCAGTAAAAGTAATTAATAATGACTTGGAGAGCTTGTACTTGTACGTTCAGAAACACAGTTTATTTTTAAATCCACCTAAGTCGCTAATTATGGTCTTTGGGAAAAAATCCATATGTTGTGATACTCAAAATTTAGATATTAAAGTTAACAATACTAAAATTCCAGCGTGCAAAAAATTTAGGCTTATGTTTGAACAATTCTCTCAGATTTTCCAATCATATTTCCAAAAATATCCAAAAACCTAAATCTTCGTATAGTATATCCTCACAGGCATTACATCTCTGTTAAAATTAAAACTGCACTGTGCGAATCTGTAGTCTTATCGCAGTTTACTTTTGATACCCCTCTGAATTTTCCTTGTGTAAGTTCTATTGATAAGATAAAAGTTCAAAGAGTACAGAATTCTTGTCTTCGTTATACTTTTGGAATGCGAAAATTTGATAGGATCTCACATAAACTCTGATATTCAGTGGTTGAATAAAAACGAATGCAGTAATTTCTCTGTTCTCTAACGACGATAAGGAAAATTCAACTCGTATTCTAACAACCATAATCCTAAAAACACATTAAGAATCAGATTCTTCATCTGAAGGTGATGATATGGTCATCGCCTTTTTGAGTTGCTCGAAAAACTTAATTTTGGTAAATAGATACTAGGAAATCTAGTAATGACTAGTTATAATAGTTTTTCTGATTCATACATAACAGTAATATTCCTGCTGGGGCTCTAGATCTAGGAATCTGTAGCAATGTTGTGCAATGATCTTTCTGTGGATATTTAAATGGATTTTCTTTATTTTACTTTTATTTGTTATCAACATTATTTTCTATATAATCTTGCTCAAATCTTTATTCTTTTAAATGCCAGATTGACTTACTATAAAATAGTAATGGGTATGTACTTCTTCATTTTATTAAATTACCCGGTGCGCCAATTATGTTGTGTTGAGTAAGTTTTTATACTAACTTAATAATAATTTTTTTAAACATGAAACTCTAGTCAGGTTGGGACATGCATTTATAAATGTTCTAGATTTGTAACAAGTTTTTTCGTGAAAGTAAATATCGATTATATAGATTTTTCTAATATAAAGTCTACGTTGATAGTTCATTTAACCTTTCAACTCAACGTCCCAACAACGCTTGAGATTATAACTTCTCAGATTATTTCAGGTAATTAGTAATTAGGCATTACATGTTTTAATTTATGTATCATACATTTTGTCTTTCAGCAAAATTTCAATACAATCTTTCATATGCAATATTAATCGAATCTTTTTATCAGTTTCCTGCTATTAAGATATTTTACTGCTACAGCTAATTGATAAACCCCTACAAATTTACAGCAGCCCCTTCCATCATGCACACCACATTCTAGGATGCTGACACCCCATTACTAGGTATGTGTCAATTAACAGTACATTATTTTTGAAATATCACTTAGAGAATATATTCAATCTTTTGCGATTGAATGCAATGTAATTTATTTTAACATTTCTAATTTTTTTGTATTTTTTACGGAAAATTACACACTGTTATTATTTTTAATTAAACCTTTCTCTTAATACTGTAATATTATTAGTTACTCCTAAAATCCAGAACTTTCTTAAATTTTATTGGCATTATTACAGATATTAAATTATTTTATTAAATATTAAACTATAAATCCTTTATAAATAAATTCACATTTTCCATTCGCAGTTTATAACAAGTCCAACCATCATCCTCAACTCCAAACGTAGCACCCTCCAATAATGCCCACAATTCCACACATTCCCGATCATCTCTGCACATCGAACTAAATTCCACCTTATCAGTTTTCTTTATTACTTTTCTTGTACCTTATTTGTTCTTTAATTGTAGGAATAAACAGAAAGTAAAGTTGCTCATTGTCACTTTGTGGCTGTGTCATTTTAGTTCCATTCTAAATGAAGGTACCCAATGTTAGTTTTATGTATTAATTTTAATACAAAAAATAACACGTTACTATCGAGCTAGCAAATCTCAATAATAGCGGCTGTCCCTAGTTTTTAATATAATTATTCATTTAATATTAGTTGCCAAAGCAGAGAACCATCGCAGTTGTCGTCAGATTAGCTTAGTCGATAACTAGACAGAGAACCCATAACATATTTTTTGACAATTGGTTTACCTGCATTGCTCTCATGATTTATTTGTCTAAGGAAGGCGTGTACCCCTCAGTATTGTTCGGCCTAAACGAGTAAAAGGTTTTGCTATGTCGAAGAAATGAATGATAAAGAAAGAGGTGTCATGGTAAGCGGTGTTTTGAAAGTGAAAATACAGTCAAGACGTTTCCATGCCTAAAAAGTGTACTTGTTTACAACAGTTACATGGGAGGTATCAATTTGCGGGGTTAAATACTACCGCATTAGAATTCGATCAAAGAAATGGTACCTCAAAATGTTCTTTCATCTTCTGGATATTCACATTGTGAACAATTGGTTATTTTAGCATGAGCACGAAAATTAATCTTAGATGCCGTTGTACGACTTCAAATTGCGGTGGCTGATGCATTATAAAAAATAGAAAAAAAATAATAAAGGACAGACCGCGCCCAAACGCTGAAGCAGCCCAAGAAAAATACGAGAGAAAGAGAAAGAAAGGTCCAACTTGTGAACTGCTCTACAAAGAAGTTTGTCGAAATATTGTTAACACACTAATTTACTTGCATCCATTGTAGGCAATGTAGCGTTCCACTATGTTTGAACAAAGAAAGGGTCTGCTTCTTGAGATTCCATACTGAATAAGAAGTCAACATCGTTATCGTTTTAGAATATCCTTTCATTTTCATTTGGTTGGAATTGGAATTTTCCGTTAAGATTTTTATTTTTTCTTTATTTTCCTGTAATTTGATAGAATAAAAGTTATAAATAAATGTTTTGTTGGGTTTTCTGTCTCAATAGATAATTCCATTGTAAGTAAACACGAAATAGAAAAATATGCTTTTTGTTTTCTTTCTTCCACGTTAAAACAAATATGGCACAATCCGATTTTTCCAAATTTTCTATTTGTAAATATTCGAAATAATTTCTTACGTATTTTTCCCAGAAATTCCTATATTGCAATGCAATGTTTGTAATATTAAATAAATATCTTAATAAGTTAAATTTTGGGCAATTTATAAATCGCACACAATTCTCAGATTTAATACCTTTGTACTGTGGTTTTACTGTGCCTGTCAATCAATTACGGCTGGTTAAAAATGAAATGTAATAATTTAATTACACCTATAAAATGGTTGAAAAGTCCCTCTTTTTATTTTTATCTAACTGCAATATCAAATCAAGCTAGCTCTCGGCAAAACACGAAACTCAATTCTCAGGTGGAATCAGAATTGTACTATCGCCATAAATTTTAGGTTATTTGACTTGCACGGTACTTAGTAGATCATATAATTTACAATCTGACAGATGACACAAAATGTCGCCAGTGCTTTGGCGATTCTTTGAAAGTCTAAAAGTGAAAAATTTTTGAAGAACGCGTCAGGTAAGTTATTTGAATTTTTTCAGCTTGGAAACTAATAAAAACACATCCCCTTGCTTGTTTTTTAGGATGATGTCACCGCCTCTTGCTTGTTCTGACGTAGAACGCCAATTCTGTCAATTGTTTATGGACGCTTCGGTTTTCGCCAAACCCGGCACAATCTACTGACGCCACTCGATTTTCAAAATACACGAAGTAACTGGGACCTTGGGAATACTCTAGGCCTTTCGGAGAAGGTTTGACCTTGTAGATTGGTGCGTTATCCCAAACCTAACCCTCCGATTCCAGGCCTAATTCTACCTCGTAATAATGGCTTCGAAGCTGCTTGTAGTGATGCCGCTTCGATTTCCTGCTGGAGATGCTCCCCCAGGTGCAAACGTTGGTTTGGACGTTCTTGCAGACTCTGTTGATCACTTGCAGTGCCGATCTCTGGGATCCAATGACTAATTTGCTAGTAATCGAACTTCGGAGTTTTCATGTACTCGCTGCCGAACCTCAACCGCAAATGGGATTGGAAAATTTTATATTTTAATGTGGCGGAAACACTGTCACAGGTACTCTGAGGTAGGCACAATACAATGAAATACTTTTTAACTGGTAAAATGCTCTTTTATTATTATAAAATTGTAGTTAAACATGGAGCACAAATAAAAATTAATTCAATTGTTCTCCTTTTTAAACAAAATAGCATCAGGTTGCTAAGGTACTGTTGATTTTCTTATGTTAATGAAAATTAATTCTGATAATGAAAGGTTACAAATGGAAGTAAATTTGAGTACATAATTAATATTTACAATTTTCTTAAATCTAAATTATTGTCTTTAACCTTATAATTAAAATTGTTCGATAGCGTTGCACACACAAACGTTATTTATTTATTATTGTCACTGCTCTGCTCTGCACTATTGCACTTTATTTTTAAATACACTGATTTTTGAGTTCACCATTTTTGCGTCACTATCTTTTCTCTTCTGTTGCCTTTTTCTATCATCGCTCTTTGCAATTTTCCATATTATATTACGCTTCATCTTGCTTTACCTTTCTGCTTTGCTCATTATTTTCACTATCCGTTGCTTCTACTTAACAACTACGCTCCTTTTAAAATGCAGCTAACAACTCTTTTGTGTCAAATAAATTTTATGTGGTCTGGCTTTACATGTGCACAAACCTTTCCTTTTAAATTATATTAATTTATTTACAAGGCCATTCAAACCCTTTGAAATATGCCTTTGCGTGCCTTTCGCCAACTAATTTACTGTTTCTCGCATCTCATTATCAATGTTCATATTTTATTTTTGTTTAAAATTGCAATTATACAAAATATTCCAACTCTGTGCTTTATTGAATCGGTTAATTATGGGCTTAATACCATCTCTATATATAAACGTATGTTGTGCCTGCGTCTCTGCGTGAGTCACGTTTTCATTGGCACCAATTCGGCGTAGTTCGTCCGCGATCGGTCGTATCGTTTTTTATAACGCAGCCATAAACAAGTACTATGGGTGCGAGTTCTTAGGCGAGCGGTTAAAGCGTCTGACTAACAACGAATTCCGCATGAAAGTGTGGGTTTGAATCTCACTAGCTACATTGTTTTTTTTTACCAATTGATGTCATTCGCATTACAGAAGTGTTTCTTTTTACTATTTCAGTATTACTAAAAACTTTAAAACATTTCCTTTCTTCTGTTTCATTTCAAAAATGCAGAAATTATTTTAATTAGAGTAACTCTACCTGTGGTAGGCTCAAAAGCCAGTAATGTCAATATTTTTATCCGCCTGATTATTTTTGGCGAGGGAAACAGTTATACGGTAAAGAGTTAACCCATTAACGCTTATAACTAGAAAAGTTTAAATTTAGTGACTTTTTCGTATATGTTATACATTTTGACCAATCAAAACTAAAACATATTTTCTGTTTTTAACATTGAAAAAAATATATAAACTTAGGTTGCACTTACACCAATTTTTAAAAATGTAATATAAACAATAACAGTGTGGAAAACATCTAGTTACCTCCACCAGTAAATTGGTCATTTATATCTACTCCAGAAATCTCGGATCAAACCCCAGTAACTTTCAAGTAACGCCTACTAGTTTGGAAAAGCTTGAAATATTTCCACGCTCCAACAAACCAAGTCCTATATCAGGTACCATATGATGGAGCTGTAATTGATACTACTTAAAGGGCGGAAGCTGAGGCTCTAAAAATTGTTAAAGTTGGCAGGCATTCAAGCACTTTAAAATACAAAATAAGCCGTAAAAATAGGCATTTATTTTTAAACATTTTTACTTTCGGCATTTTTAAATGTGCAGAAAATACGATATATATGAGAACTGACACCACGATCACGACAAAGTTTAAAACCAAACTAAAACAAAACTCAAATATTAGGGGAAAAATACATTGCAAAATGTGGGTTTTCCAACTGTTGTGAATAATAATCCCAGGGAATGATCTAATCCCTCCAATGAAAGTTTTATTGTTTGCCTGAAGATAGGTGCTGTGACCCTCAAGGGTGGGATCGGCTCTTTTTAAACTTTTACTATAATACGGGGTACGAATTTCTATCAGTAGACTCGTATTCGATCTTTTTGGGGGTGGCCCTTCGCAGTACGAACCACTGCAAACATTTGTATACTGCTCTCTTTCTAGTCTCTAGTTCGTATAGGCTATTAGAGCTTGGGTGCTTATTTTAGTTCACCTTACTGTGGACCTGTAGAATAAGATCGAATGTTGAGTTTATTTATTCATGTTTTAAAAATATTGCTTGAAAAATAGAACTAAACAGGCATTTATACCTAAAAATGGCAATTATGTAGAAAATTCAGCAAAATAAGCATTCTCATGCATTTTGGGAATTTTGCGTAAACTTCCGGTCTTGAACATAAGTAATGTAATTTTAACGAATATAAATAATTCCACAGCCCTCTAAGGATAAAAGTATTCAATCGTTCTGTATTTGTATATGAGTATGGTTCAGCATGAATCATAATACAATAAATCCAATTAATTGAGGAAGCATCCCAGTTTATATTCAAACATTATAGGTTTGCCCTTTATGAACTGGTTTGCATTGTATCTCAATGGTCCAAATTGCACTATGAATTGTATGTTTGAATGTTTGGTTTTGAAAACCAAAAAGTCGTCGGCAATTGGGCGAATTTAGGTTTTGCGCAGTTTGCTATTTGAACACTCCATTTCGGCAACTGAGCGAATTCGACATATGAGTCTAAGATGTATCCTATATGTAAAGTATATGATGTGTAATTAAAATTATATGAGCGCAATAGTGCCAATCAGTACAAAATGGTTAAGTAACAATGCGACATATTAGTTAATTAAGACACTTTATTATTAATTTGACATTTCATAAATAGGCATCAATGAATAAATTAAAGAATAAAAGAACGTCGATATGGCACCAGTTCGTCGTTTACCAGCCGTAGCTTCCCAAGTTTCTGGTGTAGGTCACGTGGGCGGCTGCGGGGTGGACAGCGTGTCCAGCAGCATATCCTAAACCTCCACCGATTCCAAAACCACGAGCAAGTCCAAGACCTCCAGCGACGCCGACTCCATGGGCAGCGTATCCAAGACCTCCAGCGTATCCAAGACCTCCAGCGATGCCAACACCACGAGCAAGGCCAACACCACCAAGACCGTATCCACTAGCGTATCCCAAACCGACGGCGGGGGCGGCGGCTAAACCAAAAGCGTTTCCGTGGTAAGTTGTGCTGATGGCTGTGGCTGCGATGGCGGGGGCGGCAATGCCAACACTGCGAGCGTATCCTAAACCACTAGCATAACCAAGACCGCCGGCGTAGCCAAGACCACCAATGCCCACTGCTGGGGCACCCAAATACCCTGCCCTAGCGACGGCGACGGCTGCGCAAAGTACGACGAACTGCAATAAATGTAAAATTAGTATCTGTTGGTAGGTTTGGGGGTGGTAATTACCTTAAACATCTTTGGATTTGGCTACTGGACGAGTGATGCCCCTACATCCGCTGCGTCGCTTTTTATACTCGATTGTTGGGCGTGTTCCATGGCTGGCTCAAATGATGTTGTCAGCAAACGTGTTTGTTTATAAATTTACTTTTATTTAATTAGGTTTTATCATTAAGTCAAGTTCAGAACTTATATAATGGTTGAAGAAGCTAATTACAGCTCATTGGCCTGAAGGTAAAAAATTAATCACATTTGTTCACACTTTCACAGCTCATGAAAGAGAATCGTTAAAAAAGATACGAAGAGCGTTTCAGAAAGAATCGAATTAACTACTGAATACTTTTTCAGTTTAATGAATTGAAGAAGAAGAAACACCCAGGCGATTTTTTCGTTTAATTAATTAAACGGAAATATCGCCTGGGTGTTTCTATGACGGACGAAACTATCTAAACATATACAGGGGGAGTCCTCTTAAAAAATGATTTGTGTACTGGTTAACAAAAACGGAACACCCTTCAGAGCTGCAAATAATTTTAGGTTATGAAGCTTAACAAGTTATAAAATGCTATATTTTAACGGTAAATAATGTATGAACCAACAATGAACTATTGCCTCACCCCCAAAATTGCCAAAGATATCTCATTAACCCTTTTACAGCATGGCGGGTCATATCTAACCCCTAGAACTTATTTTTAATTTTTTCGAGGCCCTTAAAATCAATTCAGACCTTCATCACACAATGTATTATATTTTAGTCCAGGCATATTAGACAAATTTTAAAGGCAACCTCAAAATAATATAGTCCTGATTTTTGGCACAAATGTTCCTTAGTACCCTAGGAGCAAGCAATGCTTCAAAAGTCTCCTTCTTTGGGGTGCCGGATATAGATATTGTGCAATGGTTGTTCTGCGTATTGTAATGGTTTTACTGTAAGAGTTTGATATCAGATAAAAAAGATTAAAATAATACAGTATTAAATTACAAAGATGAATTTAAGTATTAGAAGGATGTCGAAATTATTAATATGTATTTGGTAAAGAAATGAAATAGAATTAAAATTCAATTGAATGATGGTATATAAGAAACCGAAAAGTTCTAACACAATTTACTATTTGAAATAAAGTGGAGGATTAATATCAAATACCTATTCAAGAAATATCATTCAAAATAGTGGGTGTAAATAAATATGATACAGATTATATAGTGTTGGACTTCCAAATATATGCAGAACAATATCACATAACAAAATTAAAATGGAGATGGGCCGGCCACGTGGCCAGATTACACGACAACAGATGGACGAAGAAAATTTTGGAATGGCGACCGAGAGCCGACAAGCGTAGCCGTGGAAGACCGCCAACAAGATGGTCAGACGACCTTAAAAGAATCACAACCAACTGGATCGCAATGTCCCAGAATAGAGAAGATTGGAAACGTCTAGAGGAGGCTTACGTCCAACAATGGACAGAAGGAGGCTGAAAGATGAGAGATGAGATGAGATCACTAAGGAGATAATAATAATTAATAGAATGTAAAATAATTTTGTATAAAAAAAATTAATACGTTTGTAAGCGGCTAAATTTTCTAAAATGAACCCTTTATAGAAAGATTTTAATCTGTTTGGTTGTGCATTAACATAAAATTTGCGAGAAGAGTTAAAAAATGTAATTTTAAAAGATTTGAAGATGTGGTGATGGTAAAGAAAAGTTTGGATGTGCTAAGAGTACCATATGTAATACAGTTATAATCTACAAAAGCAATTTCTGGAATTGGATGCAGAACTAAGCTTATTGTCAATCAATTTCATCATATGAATTGGATAGTAGGGGCTGGTTTTACTGGAAGTGGTTTACGTCGAGCTTGTTAGCAAAGTGAGCATCTTGTGGTGTGGATGGAAGGTTTTTCATCTGCTGAAATTGTACTTCACCAAGCTTATTATTGAAGTGACATCTTGTAACTTCCATCTAGTCGAGGTTCGTGATACTCGGTTGTCAACGGCTTGTGAATTTTGGAAGGAAGTCGTGGAAGGCGTTTGCTTCTGA
This sequence comes from Agriotes lineatus, assembly GCA_940337035.1. NCBI lineage: Eukaryota > Metazoa > Arthropoda > Insecta > Coleoptera > Elateridae > Agriotes > Agriotes lineatus. The sequence goes on along the minus strand of CALNHX010010252.1, from coordinate 22,103 downwards.
TCAGTTTCGATAGTTCTGTTGAAGAAAAGTGGTAGGTTCCTTGTCGTGTTTGGCGGTTTCTGGTGGTTTTTTGAGTCTGTACTAGGATTTGTCTGGACGTTGGGAGATTTCTGTGAGGTTACTAGATGAATTTGGCTTAGTAAAGGAGCATATCAAGGTCCATAGACAGGTGACAGGCTACAGGTATTTATGTAAGTAAAACATAGAAAGAGTGAAGTGAGGTAATTTGAAAAGGGAATACTTATTATTTAATATTTGTTGAATGACAAGTAATGCAACGAAGAGGTATTTGTAATTGAGTTTGCACTTGGAGAATTTGAAATGGCATTGACAGACGTACAAATTGTCAGGGAATTAAAAGTGAATTTTTATAAATAAAAGCAGCCTTGATTATGAGTGAATCCAACCTGTGTTTCTTAAGAGTAAATGTTTTCTACTCAGGCTAGAGATATTTAATAATATTGATAATTTATAATTTATAAAAGGGTAAATGGGTTACTTAAATTCATTTTAAAAGAGAATTGATTGAAAATAAACTAAAGTATAATAAAAGTCAAACCTAATAGCTAAAGCAAAATAAATATTGTTATAACATAAAATCATTTACATACATAAAGACCATTGTAACATAGTCAAGTATAACAGTATATTTAATAGATATTGCTATAGTCACCCCTCCTAAATTATGTTATTTAAAACCTTACGTTACGACAATTATTTGATGTTATTTATATGTCACATTTGACTGTACGAATTCTATTTTAGTTTTAAATAAATTCTCAATTAAGATGAGTTCCAGTACTTCTTATGCCCATTATTTATGGATCGTTAATATTTAGTTATCAAATCTTGCTAGCTCAGTAGAACATGATTACTTCCAAAACAAGTCGGTTCACGCAATATCAAGACTGTTTATTATTTCTGAAACATAATTTGTTTAATGAAAACGTATGTCAAATTTTTGTGACAACCCCAGTGAATGTCAGTGTCACTTCAAATCATGTACAAGGTATATCAATTGCAAATACCTTCTTGTCACAATATCTGTCATTCAATAAACTTGAAATAATAAGTAGTCCTTTTATTAATTACCACACTTCACTCATTACTGTTTATTTTAGTTTGCTCAATAAATACCTGTGACTGTAGTTCGTCCAAAGAACTTAATCCGCCTTTTAGGGGATCCAAATGTATACCAACTACCGAGTAATTCTAGTACAAGCTCAGCCTACTGTCAAGAACTGCAAACAACTTCGGAAATGCCTCCTTTCAACTTTGAATCAGCATACAATTCAGCAACACGAACCTCGACAAAATCCTCCAGCAGTGAAGACAATATCCCTTCATAAACAAGAAGTTGACAATCGAAATCATAATAATCCAGATCTGTCAGAAGCGACAGGACGTCACCTCAACTAATGCCAATCTCAAAACGTCACTCCAACAAAAGTGCAGCCAAGTTCAACTCCACCAGATGAAAAACAACTTCCAATTCCCAGACTCTTGCTCCAAAAAAATCCTGCCGTGTCCTATTTCCAGTAAATACAGCTGACGCTATCCAATCCACAAGATGTAAATACAATAAATTAAGTTCAACATTCAATTCCAGAAATTATTTCAATAGCCTGTAGTATTTCAAATTATGTTGTTTCTACCATATACGTCTTCTTCATATCTTCTTTACATCCTTCAAGTTTTAAAATTTTTACTTATTCTCTTCTCACTAATTTTATTATAAGTATACTTTTTCTCACACCAAAATAGATCATGAAATCACATTAGAAAAAGGGTTTATTTTCGAAATTTGAGTTTTTACAAAAATTATTACATGTTTTTCTTTCAAATATTTCTATTGTGTACATAAAAATTAATATCTCCTTAGTCATCAATTTTGCATATTTTTTACAGTACAACACTATATTTTATTATCACATTTAGTAATACTCGCTATATTAAATAACATTCCACAAATAAGTATTTGCTACTAATCTACCACTATATTTCAGGTAACTTTTAAATCATTTTAGAACCTTCTGTTTCTTATTTTTCATTGTTCAACTGAATTCAAATTATTTCGTTATTTTATAAAATACATGTTAATAATTCTGATATCCTTTGATTATACCCAAATTCATATTTGTAAATCTAATAGTAAAATATTTTAATCAATTTCGTTACTATAATATAAAATCCTTGTCTTACATTAATAAATTAACTTAATCTTCTTATATGCAATCCATTAGAATATTTATGCATTAAGGGAAATATGAATATGTTTTCCCTGAGGTTGACATGGACAAAGGAAAAAAACATGAATATCTCCAGTGGTGCATACAATATTTTATTTTATTTTATTACTCAAAGTAATTGTGCCTGCGCTTAGAACTATAACAGTTTAAATTTAGTGACTGTTTCGAAATGGTGTACGTTTTGAACAATGCAAGCTAAAAGAAATCTATTCTGTTTTAACATAGTCAAAAATACTGAAACTTAATTATCCAGTTACATGCTGAATTTTTTAAAATTAATACAGGGTGTATGGTAAATAGATCACCAAACTTCACAGGTTCATAAAAGAAGTTAAACTAAATCGAATACCTCTCATTTATTTTTCGTTAACATGAATGATATTTTAAAAAAAATATAAATTCTTACTGTTTGAGAATCACGATTGTCTTGATATGAATTGAGTAAATACGTATAACAGTAGAACTTTATTGCTAAGCAACAAAACGCAATAATAACTGTATAGACATTATTAAAATTAACAATAATAATTATAGATTGTTTCTGCATGGAGTTATCAATGTAATAACTGCTTAAAATGACCGCCGTTCATATTAATACAAGTATTGGCAAGCTTTAACCACTTTTCTTGTAAGCTTCTTATCATATTATCCTCTTGCCTAATGGAGCGGCGCAAACATACATTCCCGACGTTCTTGCTCTGCTTAATACATCAGTGATTTTAGAAAAGAAAAAAATCCGTTGGTGTTAAATCGGGCGATCCTGCAGGCCAATATATAGGTCCATTACGTCCAATCCACTTTGAGGAAATTCATCATTTAAATAATCAGGTACCACCTAACTGAAATGAGCGGGTGCACCATCATGTAGCAGCCACATATTTCTTTGCATTTGTAATGGCACGTCTTCTAAAAGTCCCGGTAACACATTTGCCCATACGTTGATCGAAAACCACGACGTATTGCATGTGGATTATTGTCACTTTAGATGTTGCTGTTATAGAAATTTAAAATACCATTTCCATCGACAAAATGTTTTTCAAAAATTCTGCATCGCGAGCTTCTTCTACAATCCATTCACAGAAAGTACGCCTAGCTGGAAAATCAGCAACCAGCGGATGTTGAACTCTTTGTACGTGGTAGGGATACAGAAACTCCAAATTCCCGGAGAAGTTGTCGTTGGCTTATTTCAGAATTTTAAAAAACTCTATTCAAAATACCTTCCTCTATGTTGCAGGCCACAGAACTAACGAACCAGTTTCTCGTAATATTTGATCTATTTCAACAACAGTGCTACTATACGGTATTCGTCTGTTTGGAAAGAGGCCTGCGGTACAAACGAACTGCAGCAACTATAACTTCTTAAAGCTTCACCATAGATTAAATGCACATCTATGAATTCGCGTGTGGAATACTGATGATTATCCATTTCTAATTTTAAGATTTGGCAGAATATTGACATTATCAGTAGAATATTTATTAACTTAGTAATAGCAACCTACTTGGCCACCTTAAATAAAGCAGTAAAGCGCGAAATCCAAAAGTTATCAAGTAGTCGATCTTTATTGTAAAAGGGATTCTCAAACAGCACATCATCAAGCTTCTTTCTAGATTTTCTTGAAAACCATAAGATGTAGGCAAACATAAAAGAAAAATATTCAACTCGATTTTCCATCATTAATTAGCCTGTGAAGTTTAGTGGTCTATTTACCACACACCCTGTATGAACAAGAACAGTCTGTAAAACTCAAATTTATATCTAGCAATATCGAGCAATCATTTAACCATTTAGATCTTCCCCAGAACATCTGAGTTCAAACCCCAGAACATCTGAGTTCAAACCCCAGAAACTTTCAAATTGCGCCTACTGCTTAAGTTCTTTTAATAAAACGACGTTACTAATAAGTTGTCAAAATATAGTTTTGAAACCCTTGGAATATTGGCATGCTCCCACAACCCAATAATTAGGCCACATCTTTGACCAACTTCAGGATCAGGTACATATAATTAAATAAGAAGAACTTTGGTTTAAGTTTTAAAAATAATTTTATTACTTAACACGAACTTCTGAGTAAATCGCTAGCAGAAGCCAAGACGAATACTGACTGCTGCTATTACAATTGTGCTTATAAATAATATGGTTATAATCTTATCTAATGTTTAAAGTTTAAACTACTATGAACTAAGGTTTGGAGTTTAAACTATCTTGCAGAACAATATTACTCATAAGTGTTTACGAGTCTAAAGTCGTTTACAATTTGAATAATATTTACTGTTTATTATTGATAAGATGTTATTCATTAGTGATTAGGCCGTGTCTATAGTTTAATATAATTATATATAATGTGTATGCAAAATATCATCTTCCTCCGACAAATAGTTTTTGAGTTATACCGCCGACAGACAGACGGAATTGAGAAAACCGTTTTTCGTCATCTAGAGACCCTGAAACCTGCAGATCTGAAGAAATCTCGGAAGGTGATTTTTTCGTGATTACAATACTTCCTTCGTCTTTCAGACGATCGAAGTAAAAAGTAACTAAATGAAAATAAATTACAAGTAATAAACAATACCTAACTAATAAAGGAAATATCGTTTCTTTTCTAGAATTTAATTCAGTGAAATCGTTTAATATCTCGTCATAATTCAAAGACCGCATTGCTTCTGCTTCTATCTGAATTATGGATAACGTTAACGCTCTATCCAATACAGTTTGGTAGATATAATTTTTAAGTTTTAAAAGTGAGACATATTTTTCTAGAAGGATTACTAATCGACATAGTAAAATATACTCTTAAAACATTTCTACATTGGGAAGTTTAGAAATAATAATATTTTTTATTATAAATTTTACATCTCATAAGGCGAGTTTAAAGAATTCCTCGTAGGGCTGTCAATATTCTGAAATTCTTAAGATTGGCATCCCGAATCTAAAAAGATTCAAAACCCTAAGATTCTAATTTTCGAATCTGAATATGAAATTCGAATTTGAACCTCTGTAATACGTAACACCTAATGTGAACGTAAGATTTGAATCTGAGCTCAAGATTCGAATCTCAACATAATATTCGAACCTGCGAATCTGAACAAAGAAATTGCGTCTTCCAATCTAAATACATTTCGACGATGGGCTGTCGGTATCAGAAATTTATAAGATTCGAATACCAAATTTGTGTGAATTAGCAGCCTTACGAGTAACGTTGTGGCTCCCGGGATATAAAGTAAATATTAAAACAATAAATGTACCTATTATAAAAGTAGAAATAGTCTAGTTAATAAAGTTTATTGATATGAAACTAAAGTAATTGTTTTAAATACAAACAAAACCATTTTTAATCATTTATTTTACACTACCTACCTATATAACTAAGTACTACAGCCATTAACAATATGGGATTAACCCAAAACCTTTGATTGTGTGAGTCACACAATTTTAATTGGTACGATAGAAATGTATGATATTTGTGGAATTGCTTTGGAGTACTTCCGATTTACATATGACCTCTCAAAAAGTAATTGTGCGATATCAAGATGGAGACAGGCATATTAAGAAGATTACATCAAAATCTAAATTAATTACATGTGGCGTAATAGAAGGCTATATGCTGGGGAATATTATTTTTACATTATACAGGGTGTTGTGAAAATGTAACGCTATTAAGGAGCGCTTCCTGAGTAGGAATAAATAATTACACAAATTGTATAATATTTTTTGAAGATATGGGAGTCCAAAATTTTATGATTATATTCTTTAATATATTCAGTATTAGGATAGCAAAACATTGCAGACTTAAACCTAATGATACGATTCTTGAAAGTAAGTTGATATTTCTGAAAATTTGCATGGTACGGCAATTTTACATTTTGAACAACTTTCTTTGGTGATATTTTGACGTATTTCGAACAGAAAAGTTACTGTACTTAAATAAAAATTGTTTTTATCTAGCATTCATGAGAGCTCATGAAGATAAGTCCAACATTTTAGTATTAACATTTCTACTCAGAATTTTACAAGGAATATCTACATGTGTGGTTTCTCGCCATTTTAGATACATATTGTATTAGGCGAAATAAATTACTTTTTTCGACTACCATTTCCTAAAGGAGCTATTATTTGACACTTTCCATATGCCAAAAGCATGTTGTTATTGCATACTATGCAATATAGTATATTATTATATGAGCGATTATGACAGCCATTATTCACGAAGATGACATTTGCGTCATAATCGCGAATATAATACAATATTCTATCTACTCCTATGCAATAGGAGTCTTGTGTTCATATTTCCCAATTATGACATTTGTGACTTCAAAAGTCATTTAATAATTAGAATGAATTTTGTGATTGGCTACAACGTATTGAGTAATGAAAATAGAATTTTCTGATTGGTTGCAACTTGCAAACTATTGAATAATGAAAATAGAATTTTATGATTGGCTGCAAACTGTGAATTATGAATCATAATTAATGGCCATTGTGCAGTAGGAGTAGATAATAGTATATTATGTTATTAGGGGCAAAAGTTATATTTTATGTGGCGAGGCTGGACGGGTTATCTGCCGAGCTTGCGAGGCAGATAAGTACAGCCGAGCCACATAAAGATACTTTTGCTCCGAATAACATATAGTATTTTTTCTTCAAACGTTTTTATAACAAATTATCTACTACTTTGTGAACAAAATTCGAAGAAAATTACTTGATCTCGTCAGCGGAAGATAATATTATCTGCCGCTGACGAGCGGCAGATAAAGTTGTCAGCGGCAGATAATAACTTTATCTGGCGCTGACGAGCGGCAGATAAAGTCGTCAGCGGCAGATAATATTATCTGCCGCTGACGATAAAGTTATTATGCCGCTTGGCAATAAAGTGACAGTTTAGCATCATCAATCCAGCAGTATAATGCCATATGTTACTGCCGTTTGAAGAAAATAGTTATTTACTATACAAGTGGGATAACAGCATCATTAATATACGTGTGTGTAAGTTACAAACGAGTGCGTAGCACGAGTTATGTAAGCACACAAGTATATTAATGATGCATTATCACACATGTATTGTACAAAATTTTATCTACGACTGCCTAAAATTGAGAAAAGTGCATTAAGAGAAATGTCAGATCTGTCATTTTCAAAAATATTTTAGTAGGCAAATGTCATTATGTCATTCATTTGACACTATTTCAGTTACGTAATGAAGTCATTACACAACTCAGTTGCGTAATGGTTTCATTACGCAACTGAGTTGTGTAATGAGCTTCATTACGTAACTGAAATAGTGTCAAATGAGTGACGTAATGCGTTACTTATCCCACTGGAGTAGATAAAATATATTATTGCCTGCATTTGTCACTTTATTGCACGCTTCTGTCAAACTATTTATTAAATTTGGTGAGATTTTAATTTAAAATTTTAAAACAACGAAAGTATATCTAACATGATTTTTAATGAATTTTCAATTTGAAATTACGTTGACGTTTTCTAATCCCTTTTAGCATAAATATATGGTAGCCGAAAGAACTCGTATTTAAAGCTTCTTTTTGGACGTGTGAGATCCGTTTGAAGTTGATTTATTATCGGTAACTATGGATCATTTTTGAAAACACAAAAAGTTAATAAGTACGATCATAACGAAAATGAAGTGCACTCTTCAAACACTTAAGAGGACAAGTACGTAAAATCTAAAATGTTATCTACTTAAGCTGGGATTGGTATTTTTTAAGACACCATTGAAATTGAGTGCAAAATAAAAGAACTGAGGACATTTAAAATGTATAATTGTGAACAATTTTCATTCATGGATTTAAGTTTGTCGTGGGTACTTTTTATCTGACCTTTCCAGGAACGAAGCAAGCCTTCCATTAAATACAGTACAAATTTGAGAACATTCAGTCATATTCTAAATGTCTTGTAAATGTCCCATAAACACGATTTTATGGAACCGAGGGTTTAAACACTTGTGAATAGTATGTACACCTTCTTTGCATTTAAATCGAATTGATATGAATTGGTAGAATTGAATTAAATTATCTGAATTGACCGAATTGCGTTGAATTGAATTGGAATTATTTACATTGAATTGATTTACTTTTCGAAAACACTGCATTGAATTAGAATTTTAAACTCTAGTTTTTAGTTTAATTAAATATTTGTACCTTCATACTAATTAGTTCTCAAGTTTTCGTCAATTCTATATTTGTGAATTAGTTCTCACGCTATTTATGCTGTTACTAAAATTATTCTTATCCAAGTTCAATGCACTTCCTTTATTTACAACGTTGGTCGGACTTAAGTTGGGGGTGCAGCAGCGTTAAAATTGTAATAAAATGTTTTCCGATTTTTGCACCAAATCCGTGGGAAACGAAATTCAGGATTTCTGTAAGAAAAATACTTACCTGATTAGTTTCATTGGTCATTCACGCATCCCCACTTGGCTCCCGAATAGAGCAAAAAAATGTATGCGTGTATGGATATATTAATTCAAATTCATGAATTGAATTCAAATTCATGAAAACGCGCCCTGAGATTTGAGATCAAGTGGTTAGGTACAATTGATGATAACCAAGTTTTATTAATTGCAATGATATCTAAATTTTGTTCGAATATAACATCTTTTAAATTAAAAATTTTTAAAACTAAAGATGATCGGATGATTCACAAAGAAACAAACATACGTCGAAAAACAAGAATGTTTTACTCTGAATCGTCCTTTCAGTGAAATGTAAATGTATAATTTAAAATGGTTAAAAGATCAGTTATCTACGGCATTGGGCTAATTACTATATCTATGATAATTACTTATAAATGTGTGGCGTGCAAATTTTACTCTCCGATGATCTACCCGCGGTGCGTCTAAAAGTGCGATGGCCTTTCAAGTAAGGGTTTGTAATACTGTAATTTTATTGCGGTTGTGTAAGAGGATTAAAAGTAGTTTCAAAGGCGGTTTTCGACAGTGTTGGGATTATTTAAAAATTGTATGTCGGCATTTCTACAAATTAAAGATATTTGGCAGGTTTAAGTACACTCTGATGGTGTGAACGAAAGATGTCCTCACCGAATAACTCTTAATCTGCTTCTGTTTCATCATAAAAACGTCAGGTGAGTGGTATTTATTAACTACAGGATGAGTCGATCGTACGGGAAACTTCGATTGCGCCGTTAAATATATTGAACTGAACTAAGCGCTACATTATACAGGGTGTCAGGAAAGTCAACCCTGTCACTTCTGGAGATGCTAGGGGAAGCGATAGAGTCGAAAAGTCCTAATCCATTTTAGACTTAGATGCATAGTTTTCGTAAAAACGAATGTTGAAAATAAAAAAAAACAGTTGAGAACTACTGTACTTTGCCTTAAATTGGAGGCTTGGCCCAGTGTCTTAAGGTAGGCTGCGAAAACAATTGTTAAGTACGCCGTCTACATACATAATTTAGAACACTTTTTAAACGCAGTTTGATAATTTTAAATCCAACAATAATAAAGACAAAATATCGACGTACTGCAGACCCAACATCACCAGAACACCATACACAAAAAACATATCAGCATACTCCTGCACGGTGTACATTTTTACTACAAATGGAAGTCAAAGTTCAGTTTGAAAAATTATTTGGCACTATACAGGGTGCACCATTTTTGAAGCGTCGCATTCAACTTCATTTTTTGAAATGGAACTCCCTGTATAATTTACATATTCGAATTTTTCTATTTTTTAAGCTTTATAAATACGTTCAATTTTTGAAATTCGCTTCAGAGTTCTGGATCTATTCGATTTTTTACTACAAACAATTGCTTTCAATGGCACACTGGGTATGTATGGATGAGATATGAATTGACCTACATACAAAACCAAATTAATGTTTGAATTCCAGAATGAATTGGGAATTTGCGCTAGCGCAAAAGATTCAAAGTTATCGATAATTTGCACTAGTTCAAAACTATCCATGTCATTCATATGTGATTGGTTAAAATTTTTAAATTCTAGATCTCTAATTGGTCGTTTTGAGGGAAATAGTCAACAGTAATATACCAAGTGCATTAAAATAATCTATTAAATTTTGACTTTTTCTGTCAGAATGTTTTGCTAAAAAATTTGTCAAGTAAATTTGCCGCTGAACAAGAATGAGGTGTAACGCAAACCAATGAATCTTTAGGTATATTTAGTATTATACTATGACCCATATGTTTCATATACCGATTTATATGAGAAATGAGCTGGAAATACATACACTAGACAAAAACCAGCAGAAAAGAGAGACAAAAACGTCAAGCATGGGAAGGAAATAGTTGAAACTATACATTGATTAAAAAAATACATAAAATAGCCTAAAACCAATTTTTTTTTAAATTCTAGAAAACATTAGTCCACTCAAAAAGCATTAACGAAGACAGTTAAAAATTTATTAATAAATAACCAGTAAAACAAAAGTGGGCGTTGTGTCCAAGGTGGACGTTATGACCAAATGAGAAGGTGGACGTTGCGACCAGAGTGGGAGTTATGGCGGTGGACGTTGTGTCCAAGGTGGACGTTGTGACCAAATTTGAAAGTGGACGTTGTGACCAGAGTGGGCGATATGGCGGTGGACGTTGTGTCCAAGGTGGACGTTGTGACCAAATATGAAAGTGGACGTTGTGACCAGAGTGGGCGTTATGGCGGTGGACGTTGTGTCCAAGGTGGACGTTGTGACCAAATATGAAAGTGGACGTTGTGACCAGAGTGGGCGTTATGGCGGTGGACGTTGTGTCCAAGGTGGACGTTGTGACCAAATTTGAAAGTGGACGTTGTGTCCAACATGGCGGCCATACTAGGTGGTGGACGTTGTGACCAGTGGGCGTTGTGTCCAGGTCCCGGTAAATCTATGTCAAATTCGAGGTTATTAGGTTAGGTTTTGCATCAGTTTTGACACAGAGTAACGCAAAACCTAACCTGCTAACGTCGAATTTGACATAATTGTTGTTTCAGTCATAATGAAAACTGCCTAGGTAAATTTCTCCTCTCTAGGGAATAATTCATTATTTCTGTCACGATTTTGGGATCGTAGAAACCGTGTTTTGTTCTCAGACGTGAAAAAATCCTGTTTTATGCTTCTGAAGTGAATAGTTAAACTACAACGTTAACTGTAATAATTTAATAATAGTAATTTACGATATAAGTGCGTAAAGCTACTCTTTAGGCACGAGAGGGGTAGAGTTAAAACGCGAGTGGGCGAGCGTTTTAAGCCCCGCGAGTGACTAAAGTTGCTTTACGCATGTGTATCGTGCAATATTGATTGTAGATAATAGTAATTTACGATACAAGTGCGTAAAGCTACTCTTTAGGCACGAGTGGGGTAGTGTTAAAACGCGAGTGAGCGAGCGTTTTAAGCCGCACGAGTGACTAAAGATGCTTTACGCATGTGTATCGTACAATATTTTATCTACGATAGAATCTAAAAAATACGGTAAATATAAAAAATATTTTACATGTAAATTAGAATTACTAGCAATGGGTCCTAATTTTGAGTGTTTTAAAAATTTTAAAACACGTTGCTACTAACTACGTGCCTAATAAAATTTTTTAAGCACGTTACTATTAACTATGTAAACTAATGAAAACATGTTATTAAACATGTTACGGTATAAAAAGAACTTTACGACACCCACCCAAGGTGAGCATCGCACCACGGAATCAGTCCTGAAAAACTGGCACACTTGCCCTGAAATCGGTTCGAAATAGGCTAATAGGCCACGGCTGGAACGCTCAGGGAGTCGGGCGTGAGTCACACGATACGTTCTGGGCAAGCATGTTGTGGCATAATATATATATAGGGTATGTCGAAATCATGAGGGCGCCACCAAGCCTGTCTTAACCCGGCTAACCGGGCCTGGACGGTTAGACGGGAGCGAAGCACGCAAAATACTCCGCCGATAGGATTACTCAAGAATTGCAAGGTCAAATAACAATTTCGGGATTGCCTTATGCAAGGATTGTAATTAGGTGTCAATCCGACCGCGACTACGCAGCTGTCTCACCCACCTGTACGCTCAAAGCTTCCTCGTTCCGTCGCACAATAATCAGTACAATGAAGGGGCGCTTATCTGAAACAGAACATGCACAAGTCGAAACAAAACAATAGTTCCCTTAGCTAACAAATCATGTATTGACTAACGGGTTTACAATGGGGCAGCAGAGTGCGTCGCACTATATCTATAAATGGATTCTAACTAAGGACACCAGCTGGCGCGCGCTTTAAACCTAGCGACAGATGTTGAACAGTAATGAACAGTAATGAACAGTAATGAGCAGTAATGAGTACAAATATGCTGGCGCGACGCCTTATGCAGCGAACAGCAAAGATCAAATTAGCACTCGCGACATGGACAGTCTGCGATTCTGAATGAATGTACAAATATGCTGGCGCGACGCCTTATGCAGCGAACAGCAAAGATCAAATTAGCACTCGCGACATTTACAAATATGACGACAGTGCCTGTAGGCACCAGAGATGTGACGGCTCGCTCGCGTTCACAGCGGTAATCAGTTCAAAGACACATACCTTAATAATGTAGGCGGTTGGGGAGCCTGGTACAGTTGAGTTGCGACAGGCTGCAGTCTTAGGTGGCAGGTACCTTCGATGTTCGACGGCTATAGGGATGAGTGCACATCCGCCACAATGGCGACGTGAGACGCGTCAGGACGCGTACGACGGGACGACGAAAAAATGGGCCACTTTCGTTCTGCGGGACAGATCTTCGTAGGTCGAGATGAAGGGGGCACGACCCCTTACTTACGGAAGCAGAAACTGGGCTCAAAAACACCCACGCTACTCCGAAGACAATTCGAAACTCACACTCACAACCACCATACAAGCGTTCTCTGCAACGGGCTGCGGTCAACTGCCACTTAAGGCGAAAACGTTTGTCACGTAATTGCTGAAGCAGCACTCGACGGGAAAAAGGCTGACGCCCCCGCCAAGGGCGGGAGCGTCGCACGAACTCACACACTATCCGACCTCTTACTCGATCGACGGCTCTCGGCTGAATGCCCAGAGGGAAGCGCTGGCACGGGTCACCTTGGTCGCGTACCCACGTGACTAAACCTCGGCAGCCAATCGCAAGGCGATAACATGAAACAAATTAATGCCGGCGTCATGATATCACGCCACAACGGCGTGTTTTCTAGAAGATTCGGAATTCTTGCGAGCGATACGCTCGGCTGCCAAAGCGCCATCAGAGGGGGGCTCCAACCGACGAGAAATGCTGCGTTTGGGGCCAAATATGTGCGAAATCATGATTCTGGAATTAGGCGATGGAGCCAAATAAAGAACTAAAAGGGTCTAGCATACGGGCACGCTGCCCTAAAGCCTAGGTGGCTATTTAAAATACCAAAATGACCTGAATCAAATGTGCGGAAAGATTGAAAATGGTTTTGACATAGCAACAAGTTGCCCTAAAGGCGTGAAATGCGATTAAGCATCTACAACCGCAAAATGACTTAACAAACAGTCGTTTTACAAACTTTAAACTGCCAACTAAAAGGCAATTTTACACACTGTCGTAGATAAAATATTGTACGATACACACTCGCTCACTTGCGTTTTAACTCTACCCCACTCGTGCCTAAAGAGTAGCTTTACGCAGTTGTATCGTAAAGTACTATTTCAGTTATAGAATAGTTTTTCTAATGCCATATAGGTTGTTGACGGCTGGAAAGGCAGTGTCGTTGCCTTGCCCCTAAGAAGCAGCCGCCGCCGTGCCTAAAGAGTAGCTTTACGCACTTGTATCGTAAAGTACTATTTCAGTTATAGAATAGTTTTTCTAATGCCATATAGGTTGTTGACGGCTGGAAAGGTAGTGCCGTTGCCTTGCCCCTAAGAAGCAGCCGCCGCTGTGTGCTGTCTGTTTTTCAGTTGGATCTCCGTGTTAAGCTTACAAAAGGGGTGGGAGGACAGGAGTGTTATTTTGGAAATTAAAAGGTTCTATGAATCTTGAAGTAATTATATGTATAAGAACTGAAAACGCGCAGGCAGGACAACAGAACAATATAGGTGGTAAAATCGGGTAGTGTACTACTCAGTCTACTATTATTGGCTATGTTAATGGAGGATGTTATGCAGGACTGCAAACGAAAAACATATGCCTTGAAAATGGGGTACAGAAATGTTATGTGGATAATATGCATTTCTTTAAGTGATGATATTGTCGTGTTGGATGGATCCCAAAGTGCACTGCATAAAATTTACTGGCATCGGACACCAAAGTGAGAGCTATAAACATGCTGATTAACAATGAAAAAGAAAAAACCATGATAATTTTTAACAAATAACAAAAATAGTTACGTGGAGAGCAAGTAGAAAAAGTCACGAGCTATGGAATTAATGGAAGTGGAAATGTAGAGACAGTATTAATACTACCAGAATGTGTGCGGTAGTGAGACTATTATTAACAAGTATGAAGTGTTAAACGAAATGAAACAGATCAATAGGCTACAATAGGCCGAGATAAAATCTATATTAGGAATAAAAGGAGTGATCATAAAAAATGAAATTATCACTTCTACAATAAGAGAGACGTTGAAAAAATAGTATATTATGATACGAGTTTTATAAGTAGCATTTTGTAGCGTACGGGTTTAGGGTACGACGAGCTAAGTGAGCAGTGTCCTAAATAAGTAAGTGCTACACAATGGCTTATAAATGAGGTATTATACAGTATTTTATCTACTTTGCCACTTTTTTAAACAAAAAAAAAGTTTCAAAATCTAGGTAATTTCGCGGCAGTTGGTAACATTTGTGCGGTGCAATAAAGGCGGCTATTGACAGCTCGACTTGTACACGGAGCGAAGTACGTATGGTTGCCAACGTTAAAAAAATTAATTACTCTGTTTTTAGTATTTTTATTATAGCATCGCTTTTTGTCTATTAGGATACGCAAACAAGTATCGTAATAGTCTCAGTACGAACACAAGGTAGATAAAAATCTTTAAAGCAGGAAGTCAATTGAGATGATGGGGACACGTGATATGAATGAATGGTGGAAGACAATTGAAAAGAATATCGGCAGCAAGGACTCTGAGCAGATAAATACGTGGAACAAGACACGATGTGGCAACAGGCAAATTTGCCAGCAGAATACAGAAAAAGTGGGCATACTTTTTTTTATAAACGACCGAAAGTGACAAAACAATGGCACAATACCTCTACACCTAATGCTAGAAGTATGTATGCATGATGAAAATGCCAATTCCCATAGAACAATATAAATCAATACTTGTTTTAAGTGAATGATATTCTTCGCATAGAAAACACATAAGATTACTGGAAACGACTGAACGATTGATACAATGAAAAACCACGTGATTTCCACACTACTTAGAAAAATAACAAATAGTATCACATTCATGACATGATTTCTAATTAGAATGTCAAGACGTTCTCAGTAGACCAAAGGGTTAGGGACAGTCTTCTTCACTATTAATCTTTTTAGGGATTTCTAATGATTTCCTTCTATAGAAAAAGGGAAATATTGACAGATACAATTTTGCTAATTTTGTTTCTTTATTTCTTTGCCAATTCTATTTCACGAAACAAAATGCAATTGGAAACTCTATGCTATATTTTTCAATTTGAAATAAAAGTAATTTTATTTTCTCGTTACATACATTTATAACCAGTAAGATTGGCTCTTCTGTCAAATTATTATATAATGTTAGCATTTTTTATTATTTACTTCTCAGGAAAGGTATTTTAATATTTAATATATCTTTGAGTAAAGTGGAGCACAAGACGTTTCGCTAGAAGCATTTTAAGTTTAAAATTTATTTAGGACATTCCCTAGACAAAGATAGAAATATGATTAATTCAATTTATTCGACATGTCAGTTTAGAGATACATTATTTAATCTATCTGTTTTGTACAAGTTATCTACTTTTTAATTGAAACATTAATTTTTATTAATTAGTATTTTACTTGCTTCTTTTGAATGTTGTGTAGTTTGTAATTACAGTAAGCACGTTTAGTTGTAACAAACAAAGCATATAGAATAATGTAACTATAAAGTTCTCCGACATTGTCCTAAAATCTTGTTGAGATTCATCGGCATGCAAAGGTTCTGGAAGTGGGATGAGTTGTTTAATTTCTTGTTAGTACGCAAATGAAGTAGTATTGAAAAACGGATAAATAAAACGGAATACTTGTTTGGAGTGTAAAGAAGACGCAATTGCATCATGTCACCTGTTTCAGTCAGATTGCTAGGGCTGCATTAAAATGATGAAATCAATAGCATTTATCGGTCACTAGAGAAAGACACCAGTTTATGAAGTGGAGACTAGACCACATCGACGCAGTGGAAATCTTCTTTATACAGTGCGTTCAAAAATAAATTACATAAGGGTTGGCCATGGAATATAAAAGTAATGTCAACAGCAAGCTTTAGAATTCACTGTCATCACTGTTGTTGTTACTAAAGCTGATAATTATATGCACTCAAATGTACGAAAATATGCGCATATATATAATATGCATATATTCTGTTAAGTATACGGGTCCGGCAACGACGTGGGGGTAGAAGATATTTCTAAAACTATGAGAGTTACATGCATATTGTGTATATAAAAGTTGTAGGTACGAAGGTGACGCACATTACTAAAATAGTTTTGATTATACAGGGTGGCTAAAAAAAGCGAGGCAAATCAAACTTACTTTTTTTAATGGAATTTTTTATTCAAAAAAATGCTGAATTTCAGGAGGCTGCTGTAAGCAACAGAAAACAATTGAATGAAGGAAAACGTTGTAAAAAAATTAAGATTTTCGTGAACTACCTTTCAAATGTAAAATGGTGGATCTCAGCATTAATGCTTTACAGGGTGCTTCAATATTTGCAAATTTAATAATTTAGATTTTTTTCAAATGGAACGCCCTGTATATTTTTATATTTTGAAAAGCCCTTTTAATAAGCTTTCTTTTGATATGCACTTCATACATCTAAATTCAACTGTTTTTCAGATATGCATGTTTGAACATAAAAAACAACTTAATTCCTTAAGATGCTTTATTTGAAGGAATAACAAACAACCTCATTAAAATAATGATTTAAACATTGGGTTTCTTATCAAAAAAGGTAAAACCAAGTTTAGAAAATACGAAAAAACCAAAAAAATTAGTAGAAAATTAAATCTGAAAAGCAATTGAATTTAGGGGATTTTGGTGTATTGGCATTTGTTTTTTTATCTGATTTGATTTGACTTTGGAATTAATTTATTCCTGCATTTATAGTTCTTTCGTGTTTATTATTTATTGTACCAATACTGAATTTATATTTTCTAAATCTGATTTGCGTTTTAATTTTTGGAGGGTCAAGTGTTTAAATTATTATTTTAGGCGGCGTTTGTTTGTTATCCCTTGAAATAAAGCATCTTAAAGGGCCTCAATTGTTTTTTGTGTGTTCAAACATGTATATCCGAAAAACAATTGAATTTAGAGGTATGAAGTGACATATCAAAAGAAAGCTAACTAAAAGGGCTTTTCAAAAATATAAAAATATATAGGCCGTTCCATTAAAAAAAAAATTAAAGTTATTCAATTGCAAATATTGAGCACCTTGTATAGCATTAATGCCCAGATCCACCATTTTACATTTGAAAGGTAGTTCACGAAAATGTTAATTTTTTGATAGCGTTTTGCTTCATTCAATTGTTTTCTGTTGCTTACAGCAGCCTCATGAAGTTCAGCATTTTTTTAAATAAAAATCGTTAATATCTCCAAAACAGTTGACGTTAAGCCCATACAACTTGATATCAAAATGATGAGTATTTCAATGTAAAACGTTTAAGCTACCCAACTATAGAGCATTCCATTTAAAAAAAAGTAAGTTTGATTCGCCACGCTTTTTTGAGCCCACTTTGTATAATCAAAAATATTTTAGTAATGTGCACCACCTTCGTACCTACAGCTTTTATATACACAATATTCATGTAACTCTCATAGTTTTAGAAATATCTTCCACCCCCGCGTCGTTGCCGGACCCTGTATACACCCAAAGTTACAATATATGCACATAATATGCTCTATTTTTTGAAGATAAATAAAAGTATTCTAAATAATGTAAAAATTTGAATTATTTTGTATGAGTATATTTATTTCTCTAACTTTTATTCAAAAACGTCATTCATTTTAACTTTTGACTATATAAACATGAACTGCCAACCCCAACTTCACGTTGTAAGCAAACATAAAAATGAGATTTCCTTTAACCCCGCCAGGCTATTCTTCATCCAACACTCGAAGTTCGACTCTTGAAATGGATTCTATGTTGGCTGATTCTTTATACATTGCTTTTATAGGAAAAGTGGGGGTTACTGGCAGTCTTTGTTTATATAGTCAAAGATTTTAACTGGGACTTCCCCTTTCCTCTGTTAATTTCCATACGCGCACTGCACTTCAGCGGCAGACAGTGAAAGTATATATCTCAGTTGCACACAAAAATTGTATTAATAAATTTAATGAAATAGTAAATTTTACAAAAAAAATCTCAAAAAGTTCATACATTACAAATTATTGCTAAATAGAACCAAATACGCAAAATCCAGAAAGTATGCTCAAAAACGTATAAATATGAAAAATATGCAAAGTGAAACTTTGCTTAAAGGATTTGTTTTCATATAATTAGTATACATATGCAAACAGTTTCTCCGGTATATCAATTATACAAAACATGCATTTGCCATATACAGAGCTGGGCAGTAATTAATTACTTTGTAATTAAATTACTAATTAAATTCCTTTTTGTTTATTTGCCTTGCAATTGAATTACTTTTCAAAATGCGGTAATTGTAATTGGAAATTGTCATTTTTGTTAAAAAATACTTGAAAATCACTCTTTGAAAGTAATTAATTACTACATTCAATTACTCAATTAATTTTGCGTAATTAAATTACTCTAAATTATTTAAATGACTTTACACGTATTTGAATTACTTGTGGTAATTGAAATTACTCCAGGTAATTGCATTACTTTGTGGTATTTCAATTACTGAATTACTGACCAGAACGTAAAGACAAAATAAGGTCTAACCTAATTTATTATTTCCTCTGAAGAGTAGAATAACTGCAATTTTTGCATTTTGTAGCTTCTAATAGTGACGCTAATATTTATTGTGCAAGATGCTAAAACTATATTTGCGGTAAGTACATTAAAGATTACAATACACAATAGCTTCATTAGACGATATTGGTTCATAATAATTATTTATTCATTTCAATTTGCTTGTTTTAAACGATGTACTAGCATAGGGTTATACTGCCGTGCAAGTGTAACAGGCGTTAAGTCCAGAAAATTACGTTTTTGAGATTAGATTCTTTATGATTTTATACAAAATTCCCTTTAGTTTTTAAAGGAACTGTGCATAGTGACCCAGTTTATGTAATTTCAGATATTTTATTGCCCTACACTGAAAATCGAGGTATTATTAAAGATGTTGATAATTTTGAAATTTGAAGTAAAAATATGAAAGCAACCTGAGCACTTTAATTGTCGAGCGTTGACAGTAATTTTATAAAATATGTATTTTTACCCGTTTCTTATACGGTGTGTTCCACAACAAATTACATAATGGTTGACCATGGAATATAAGAGTAATGTCAACAGCAAGATTTAGAATTCATTAACTGTCATCACTGTTGTTTATATTATACGCTAATATCGTGATTGAAAGTTCTAAAGAATGCTGTCTCTGAAACTTGCTGTCGACATTAGTTTTATTTACTATGGCCAACCCTTATGTAATTTCACATGATGTGAAGGTCTCTTGAATGTAAAAATGTTCATTGTTACGTGATTGAGCAAATGTCTTTTGTTTTTGTATCTGATGTACAAATTCTTATTTCAATCAGCCGTTTTCAACTAGGTTTATCAGTCACCTGTCAACTTTCAACAGTCCCTGATCAACACCAAATTGATATTTTGTCTTAAAATTTTAAAAGTTACCTAACACATTTTTTATAGCTATTTGTATTACTAGCGAAGAATATCTATCATTCCCTCCCGCGGATGTAGTTCAATTCTTCAGCGTTAGCGAGAACAGTACATAATCATGCAAGGGAGGAAATGACGTTTTAGTCCAGAGTTATACATACAACACTTTTACATTTTATGATGAGACTATCTCTTGTATTCAGCTGCATTCAAATTTTTAAATATGAAAACCAGGTGGCTTGTTGATTTATTATTAATCACATTGCCTCCCGTCTCTAATGGCAACGGCAGTCAATGTATTATATTCCCTCCCACTGCCATTGGAAACCAACCAGGGAACCAAACGTATATTTTCTGGAAACCCCTAACAGGTGACAGAAAATTTCACTTTCGTATAAAGGGGAAAAAAATATTTTCGAACTGAGCCAACAAAAAATGCTCAAGTTGCTCCAATTAGATCACCACGCAATGTTCTTCTACAAAATCTAAATAGAAATTTGCTGTCAAACAATTAAGAAATCCAATGCTCCACCCTATATACTTAGGTAAGTTACATATTTTCGTCATTCAACTCATGTTAGGCGTATTTAATAGTAGATTGTTCTTCAAGTTAAGAAAAGTGAGAATTTTCAACGTTTAATTTACAAGCGAGCGATGCAAAGCGAGTGGATTAATTTATCACGAACCTGGAAAAATCACTTTTATAACATATTCAGCTTGCTATTTCTTCTAATACCATTACAAAATCTAGCCAAAATGAAATTCGACATTTCTTCATATTCGAAAAAAATATTTTTTTTAAATCGGCAGTGTAAAACGTCGAAATCGTCAAATAAAATACGAGAAATCGGCAGTGAAGTAATCCATTGTTTTACGACTTTTTGTAGGCATTTGGTCGATAGGTAAACGTCAACCGACGTCAACATAACCTATAAAAGTTGGATAAAATGTTGTTATTTCGCGATTTCTCGATTTAAAAACACAATGTACCCTTCGGCACTGGGAGTTCCTTTTTATCCCTCATGTGGTTTATTTGATATCGCGATTGAAAATTCTAATTACTGCAATCAAAATAGTATTGTGAAAAGTAACACATAAACATATACAGTTTCTTTTAGATTCGCCAATAATTATTTACTTATCAACTTTATATGAACTAAGGTGCAGTTGAAAAACTATAATTATTAATGAAAACTTTATGGGTCAATTATGATTGAGTTGTTGAGGTAAGCTACGCAGGATAACTGAAGTGTACTAAAATAATTCGATCACGGCAATAACGACAAGTATACAAAACAAAGGCGACAAACGGGTTAGGTACAGTCATGCTCATATAAATCTAGTACATGCAATTTAGATCTAGTTACGCAATTATCTAAAATTATTTGTTGCACTATGCAAGATAAAAAAACTGAGACAACTCTTGATAGAGAAGTTAGCATTATTTGATTAGCTTAAGTGAGTCTTTAAACAATTACGTTTATTATAACAACTTTGTTTCATAGCAACGTTTAAACAAGTTGAAATTTAAGTTAGAAATACCTGACAAATATACATATTAAAGCAGTCACGTTCACAACAGACCATAGTTTTTTTCGTCTTGCATAGTACAACTAACTTTTCATTAAGTACAAAATAATAGAAATGGGCAACTAATATTTTATTGCTCCACCATTTGCGTCAATTACAGCCCTTAATATCCTCTGCAGAACAAATATGTTTGTACTAGATTTATGTGAACATGAATTGGGAGAATTGTTCGTTAGTAGTTGAATAACATTGAAATATGTACAATTAATAAAACAATAATGATACATAAAATACATAAAATTAAAACGAACATGATGGTTGGTATCCTATAAGGGTACAACGAAACAAGTATGGGAATAAACCAACTTACCAATAAAT
>CALNHX010010251.1:0-41992 GCA_940337035.1 Agriotes lineatus | reverse complement strand
GGCACTTTCCATTGTACTTTAGTGAGTTTTATCGTAACATTAACTTCACCCTTGTAGCAATCTTCATCGGCTTTTGAACGGATCAGTATTAATTCCTGACGCATGTTAATAATGTCACGTTGATAACCAGATGCGAAACCGAGAATATGACTTAGTGGGATGCATGCACTGAACGTTTTTTTGTCTACTCTGCTGATCTGTAACCCTACGTTTAAAGGGTCGAATCCTGCTGGAGATAACCCCTTATTTTCACTAGGTGAATACATAGCATTACCCACAATGCTTGTAGTAATTCCAGGGGTTCTGCAGCTGTCAATTACAGTTTCGCCGAGCTGATAGCGTATCTCTTCGAATAGAAATAGTGGAGCATTTCCAGTTAATGCAAAGTCTTTCCCTTCTTCAGACGGAGTCAAAGTTCCTTCAATGTAGATTTTACTATCATATGTGGCTGTTATTAATTCACCTTTTTCAATAATAAGGCGAATTTCGTCTGAATTATCAAATGCGTTCACTGTATACGGGTGGTACGTGCGCGATGACGCATCAATAACTAAGTCTGTGTACGACACGTCTGCGAACACGGTTTTCAGGGCTTTTTCTTCTTGCATCTTGCACCTTTAAGCCGATCGATTCTAAGAAGCGTATATCGTCAGTTGTAAGTACCCCCGGGTTTGATTGTTGAATGACCTCGGGGAAATGTATGTGTTCTTTTTTATAGTTTTTCAGGTCTAAGCCCATTTTCTTTAAGTTCCAAACGAATAGTGAAAGGTTCCTCGCCGAAATCAATTGGATCGCCGTGCTGGTCCACCAATTTAAGAGTTATGTTGTCAATAATATTTACAATCACAGGCAAATGTATTATTGTTGAAGGCTCCTTAACTAATCTAAATCCTGGAGGTACCGATATGTCGAACTCAAATATAGTGTGGGACGAGTTAGTGTTACGATACGCTCCACCTGTAATACTGCAGTCTACCTGAATATTTGTTGCTTTTATAATTTCAACATCAAGATCCGATTCATGTTTCACGTTAGCCTCAAGTTTTTTTGCAGAAAATCCGAGCATACGGCCGATGCTATCTGCCCTAGTGAAGTCGATCACCTCAGATGTCTCTATTTCACATTTTAAAGTGTTATTATTAGCGATCAGTTCGAAACCAGTACTGATTTTTGTTTTTAAGTAATTGTTTATTTCATCCAATTCATACGCTCCCGACGGTATAGTGAATGATCGATTGCCCCAGTAAAATTGATCATTTCCTTTAAAAATATTTCTAATCGAATTGCATCCGTAAAATCCGACCACACCTAAAGCGTAATTGTAACTAGGATTCAGTTCTATCGGCGGGAAATAATCAACACTGATAACATTTCCGACACCACTCAAGGTCAGTGTCTGGGACATGTTTGCAATGAGTCGGTTCAAAGCAATTTTATTTATATATAAACTTGCGGTCAGGAAGCACTGCGACCTAGAGCGATTATTTTTATGGTAGGTCGCGGTATAAAAATCTTAAACATAAATGTCCGCAAATAACTGTATTAAATTTTTGTTCTCTTTCGTAATTGTATTTAATATTGCAGCCTCGAAAATAATTTATTACTTCTATAGGAGGCCTAAGGTTCCCAAAACTATCATAGTAAATCACGTCTGAGTTCCGCTTCTTATAAGCGACCCAGTGCGTTCCAGCACCGTATTTGGTATCGAGATTTATAATACCGCTTTCGTGCATTCTAGGGGAAAGAGGTAGATCGTCTCTCATGAACACCCCTCTATAGTAAGGGACATCTTTGGCATATTTTCTTAGATCGATATCGGTTAGCGCTCTCCGAGGCAACTTTAGCCGTTTTTTTGAATGCGGTTTTAAGTATAGAGCACTTCCAGTCTTATAAGGACGTAGATACAAGGCATTGCCTTTCTTCCCCAATGCAATAGCCTCCATAGCTTTATTGTGTTGAGCGCTTTCGTTTAGCTGCCTCTTTGCTTCATGTGCGCTGTTTACAGCTTTCACAACCCCACTTGCACCCCCTGCCAATGCTCCGACAGCGCTGAGTCCTGCAAAGAGAGGTACCAGAAATGGTAAAATGCCTCCTCGTTTGGGTACAGGAATTATTCTGGGCACTTTAACATTGCGTTTTCCACCAATTTGGTTAATCACCCGTTTAGCAACAACCAGAGACTTTTCTACAATATCCTTGAGGTTACCGCCTGAGAAATTTTTGACAGCATTTTTAACTGCTTTTACGATTGTTTTTAAAGTTGCTCCAGTTTTCTTGAGTTTGGCAGATTTTTTACGTATTCCCATTCCCAATTTTGTTTTAGCTTTCATTATGTTAGTTACGGTCCACGCAGCACCTTTCTCTCCTATACTTGAGTCTTTGGAAAGTACGCGTTCCCAAGCCCTCTCCTGAAGTATTTTGTCGGCACGATGCCTATTTTCCAAATCTTTGTGTAAGGAATATGCGATGTCGTGTTCCTTGCACGCTGAGTCTAAACTATTTATTCCTGAGTCACCTCTAGCTAAACGTTTTTGCAGTTTTGTCCCGGCCACAAAACTCATACCCTGGAATGTGAAGTTCAACAGGAAGTTTGTTTATCAGGCTGTTAACGAAACCTTCACCTTGATGAGTTACTAGCATTTAAGAATTTTTCCGGTTATGCTGGGGTATATATATACATATCCGCCCCACAGTACTCCCGCACATCTAAAAATGAAGTTCGTCAAGCAACATGTCAAAATAAAAGTAAATAATCATGATTTTAAAAAAATTAAAAAAAAGCATGGAGATCTACTTCCAGATTCCATAAGAGCTATCTTTGCAGGTCGTTCTGGTTCTGGTAAGACAAATACTCTTCTTAGCCTACTAGAGGAGCCCAATGGAGTAAAATTCTGTAACTTATACGTATACTCAAAATCTCTAAATCAACCGAAGTATAAGTACTTGGAACAGGTTATTAAGCCAATTAAAGGTGTCGGTTATTACACGTTCGATAAGAACGATGAAATAATCCCACCTAATAAGATTAAACCTAACAGTATTATGGTGTTTGACGACGTCATATCGGATAAGCAAAATTGTATTCGAGACTATTTCTGTATGGGAAGACACAATTCAATCGATTGTTTTTATCTCAGCCAGACATATTCCAAAATACCTAAACAATTAATACGAGATAATGCCAATTTTATAATATTGTTCAAGCAAGACAATTTAAATTTAAAACATGTGTTTGATGATTTCATCTCACCCGAGATGACCTTCGAAGAGTTCCGCCACATGTGCGCAGAATGTTGGAGAGAAAAATACGGATTCATTGTAATCGATATCGATTCCGAAATGAATCAGGGAAGATTTAGAAAAGGATTTGACTGCTATATAAGGAGATGAGTTTATTTTTTCCCTGCCATTCAACTGCTTTCAACTGGTCTGTTAACCAATTTCAACAGGTCTGTTAACTGGTTTCAACTGCTCTGTTAAGTGCTTTCAACAGGTCTGTTAACTGGTTTCAACTGCTCTGTTAACTGGTTTCAACTGGTCTGTTAACTGCTTTCAACTGGTCTGTTAACTGGTTTCAACTGGTCTGTTAAGTGCTTTCAACAGGTCTGTTAACTGGTTTCAACTGGTCTGTTAACTGGTTTCAACTAGTTTCAACTGGTCTACAATGGATTCCCAGGAGGCTAAACTGAAGGAAAAAATTATTAAAGCTAGAGAATCAATTAGACGCAAGTACGACCAGTTAAGGCGATCTAAAATTGCCGTAAGACGATTTGTCGAACAAACATATAAACCAATAGTACGGCCATTAGAACAACTCGCAAAAAAAGAACCAGTTACTGTGCCGAGAGAACCATTTACTTTAAAATCAGAGCATGTAAAGACCAAATCATCGAAAATACCCAGGCCACCTAATAGTTCACAGTACTCATCCCATGCGGATTCAGATGATTATGATGAAGAAGAAGATATTTATGAAGAACCAGATAATGAAGAATCAGACATTCATGAAGTGCCGCGAGGATTCCTTAACATGCTTATTGCGGATACTCAAAATACATTCGACACGACTTATGGAATTCATTATAGTCCTATCATTAACAATTGGAAAATTGGTAACAAAATCGTCGAATTTGCTAAAGATTCAAAGGATATTTTTATCGAAAACAGGCAGTTCCAGGGGACTGAAGGTTTGTACGAATTGTTATTTAAGAAAGCTCCTGAAAATTACAATGATGCCGATTTACATTCATATAGAGAAATATTAAAATTGACTAGTGCACACAAACGAGGTTTTAGCCCTTATGGACAAATTGCTGGGAATAAGGGAGTGAAATACACTAAGATCATTAGTAGATTATTCAAAAGTGGTGAAGTTGAAGGAGATGGTCTAATTAAAGACGTTAATAATAAAAATATCGAGTACGTTTACTGGGACAACCCACACGAGCTAGTTGAGCGCTTAAAATTGCTTTATGCTTCCAAAATGGCTGGTAATACAGGTCACGAAAACGAAATAACTAGTATCATCGAGGAACTTAGAGAAACCGGGCTTGTTATTTAAATAGGTACCACCCCCACATCAATTAGTTTCAACATGAGCATTGACAAGTTCGGTCGTGGCACAAACAACTACCTGAAAGAAGGTAGGAGGGGTGAACCTGGCCCGGGATTCAAATTAAACCATGAAGGGCATTATGACATGCAACAAAGAAGATTAACAAATATAGCAGACGCAGTTTATGATTTGATGCAGTCAACAGAACAAATACTCTTATTATTCAGAACGACTGCTTTGATGCACGTGATAAGCGAATCGAAAACTTGGCAGAACCCCAAGCTTTAAATAATGCCTTAACTTTAAATTATTATTTAACTACCAAACACAGCTGCGATTACAAAACATTTCAACACGTTGGCAATCCTATCGAGGGAACCGACGCAGTAAATAAAGACTATGTAGACAATTCCGTTATCCAATTGCGTGTATACTGTGATGATGTAAAGAATGATATATTAAGTAGTGAAACAATTTCTTCCATGACTAAGGCTATAATTTCCAACCAAGCTCAAGTTATCAAAGAGGTTAATGACATCAGGGCAAAACATAATATTTTTAGTAACGAGGTAACTCAGAAACTACATGATACAAAAATCAAACTTGACACAGTAGAGCAAACCCTTGAGAACTCTGACTCAACAGTCTAAAAGAGCCATCGTAAATGAGCTCCACAGATCCGCCAGAAAAACATTTAGCAGAAGAAAAACTGTAATTCTAGGATACGACGACTTATGGCAGGCATATCTAGCAGAGTTCATACCTTATTCTAAATATAATCGAGGATACACGTACATTTTACTTGTAATCGACTGCTATTCTAAGTACCTATGGACCAGACCGTTAAAAACAAAGACTGGTGTGGAAGTTGGGAAAGCTATTGCTTCAATTCTAAAAGGCGGCAGAATACCAACAAATTTGCAGACTGATGAGGGGAAAGAATTTTACAACAAAAGTGTTAAAACGCTGCTTCTAAAGCATACAATCAATCATTATTCCACGTATAGCGTAAAGAAAGCGGCAATCGTCGAAAGGGTAATAAGAACTCTAAAAAACATTTTATATAAAGAGTTCAGTTTGCGCTCCCAGTACAAATGGATTGATATACTTGATAATGTTACTCAGGACTATAACAATCGTAAACATCGCACTACAGGAATGAAACCTAGTGACATTCAACCACATACAAAATTAGCTGTGTACAGCCGGGTTCAAAACATTGGGAAACAAAGGTTTCATATAGGAGATCACGTCAGGATATCCAAGTATAAAGCTGCTTTCGCGAAATCGTATACTGCCAATTGGACTGCTGAAATATTTACAATTTTACAAGTAAAACTTGGTAATCCCGTAACTTATCTTCTCAAGATTATAAGGGTAATCCTATTAAAGGAGCGTTTTATGCAGAAGAACTTCAGAAAACTAAGTACCCTGACCGATACTTGATTGAGAAAGTGTTACGCAGACGAGGCGATCAACTCTACGTTCGATGGCTTGGATATGATAAATCGGATGACCAATGGATAAGCATCAATTCAGTACTAATATGAAGACGGTGACATTCGCAGATAACCCTCAAACACGGTACATCAGCCATTGGGCTTTTGCACACAGAGAGGCACGCAAGTCACCATGGATTCAAATGGCCATTGACAGACACCGCTTTCAAAGAAGAATTATGCATCTCGAATATATATTAGGACCTATTTTACAATGTAGACAATATCGATAGTTGAATTGAAATAAAGCTCTTGCAAAAAGTAAAAAACTGCATTTTTATTCAAATAACGGTTTATTTATCTACCTATTATACAATGAATAATGCCCCCAGGGCAATGTATCGGTAGTGTTCGGTAACAAACATCTTTGTCGTCACGATAACTTATTGCTATTTTATTCTGCTTTACACTATATACTACATGTTCTTTTGATGTTATGCAATTCTGATTTCTCGCAATTTCACAACTGTTCTGCAAACAGTCCAAGTAATCGTTAAAACTTATAGTTTGTTTCACTACATACGCCTTCACCCCCTTAACTTTCTTCATAGCGTCCTTGTCTTCAACTCGAACACTGTACATTTTAGATCTTAAACCGACGAATTCCGTCATTATTCGCCCGTTGTTCTCGTCTTTCATCAGCCCCAAAACTTTTTTATTTACTAGAGGAATTCCATAGGATTATCGATCGCGTAATCGCTTGTGTCGAAACGGTTAATTTCTGTTTTGATTTCCTCATATATGTCATCACATTTTATTTCGTATAACAAACTGTCAGTGTCTCCATATAACACTTTACACATAGGACCAAATTTGGGGAGCATGTAATCATAATGGAATTCGTACAATTTTGTTTTCGAAATGTCCAACACACTCATTCCCACATATACCGGTTTGTTCATTGTAACTTCCGTCTTGTTTAATTCTATTATCACCAAATTCTCATCCAAAATGGTTCTACTATGAAAATTTGGCCTAGCAATTAGGATCTTGGCACTAAATCTGCCATCCCATTTGGATACCATCTTAATAATTTTCCTTTTCCGAACATCTTCGATGGTCTTCCCGAAGCATGCGTTGTTCATTAATTTATAGAAAGTTTTCTCAAATTCATTCTTAGATTTGGTACGCATACTGGTATTGTGGGCGATGTAAGACTTCATCCAGTCGGACTGGTTGAATTCAAGTATCCTATGAATTTTTGTTAATTTCAGGCCGTGGTTGAGCACTTGTTTAAGTGCGCGGTAATGCAATACATAACGCTGTTTTCCGTAAAGTGTTGTAATCAATTTTTTTTGTTTTGAGCCTGGAGAAATCCATGTTGAGGACAAAACGGTAGATCTTTGTGGACATCATGAAGGTCATTGGGATACTCCAAATCTACTTCTAACATATAGCCTATAGGGGAATCGTCTGGAATTTTGCACACATCCAAATCGAACTTGTTACTCCACCGGAATCCTCCGTACGGCAAATATTGTGACATCGCCCAACCGTATACTGTATATAAAATGGAGTATTAATATTTTATATAATGTTGCTGATTTATACTTACAGTTATTTATGTCGTAATATTGCAAATACACTGATGGTCGCAAAGGATCGTAGTCGTGCATATATTTGTTATTTGCCTTAGCATACCGGCTACTGCACTGGCTAATTCCCCCTCTTATTCCTCGCTCTACAAACATTAGGATATCGACATGGGGAATTAGTTCCAGTTCAACGTTTGTATATTTCAACATAGCATCGCAAGTTAATCCAGGAGCCGAAACGTAATGAGCTGGATCCAATCCATAGTTTTTGAAACAGGTTTCACGAAAGTTTTCAAACACGTCAGCCAACAGTAACACATCAGTTTTCAAATACAAGTCGGAATACTCTCCTAAAGTCGTGCAACCGAACTCTTCCCACACTCGATGAGCATGTTCGTAGTTTCTAGTTAATTGATCATCATTTTCCTCTTGCCGTGTGGGATTCTCTACTGAAGTCAGTTTGTTTTCAAATGCCTTTCGATTAGGCAATCGGGTCTCCTCCAATTTTTCTATTGATGAGACATAGTCGTAAGGAAAGACGCCTTTTCTAGTGATCAACCTGAATTTATCTTCACTCAAATTGCTATATTCTTTACGCATAATTTTCAATTCGTTTAAAAATGATGCCAGCTTATCTAAGCTATATGCATGAACCTTAGCGAATCTATAAATCTGAATTTTATTTCGCTTCCTTTAATGCTTTTAGTAAAGGAGATGTATTTCTCCTTGTTAATTGGAAGAAGCGAAATGGGCCCTTCAATTCTTGCATTATATCTCTCAAGATAAAATGAGCGTCGAACGAGCTCAAATTATGGAAAACTATCGGGATTATTTTAGATTCTTTGAAATTCAGATTGCACAACACGTGGGCAGCTCCACGATAGTCAGAGGTCATGTGATCATGGTCCCGAACTTTGTGTTCATTAGGCTCAAACGTTCTATTACAGATGTGACAGTGGGTAGCCTCTTGAAACTCTTGCTCCTGTCTAGGTGTAATTGTCATTGGTTGTGGGGCCCAATGTACCGGTTCCACATCTTCAGCAATTTGCTTCAATTCCTTTGCAAACCAGTTCATACAATCTTGTCCTCGGTAACTTCGATAATAAGACAGAGAATCATCATAAAAACATTTGAAATAGTAACCCACGCTGAATGCCTCATGTTTCTGGTAAATTTCAGTTTTCTGACCTATTCTCCTTCTCATTGGTTTAAGCATACTTTCAAGGTCGCCGTAGATAATAAATTTTACAGGTGTTTTATTCTCAACTTTTCTGAATTTCACAACTTTTTCATCTTCCCTCCACGGCATCGTAACTCGGCACTCGTTTACCTGCTTGCAGTCGACTTCATGCAGCATAAATTTTTTATCGTTGAAGAAATACTGCAAGCACCTTTCACACACTCGAATTCTTCCATTATACTTAGACTGCTGTTTAGTTATAAGCCTGCTAAGATTTTTTATATAACAATAATGAAATTTTATTTTTTCAACGCCTGGACCGTAGGAGTTTTGAATGAGAAGCAAATTCACATGCCTTAACAACTTTTCTTTTGTCAATCTTACTGGGTCCACTCTGAACGAATCTCTTGTCGGCGCCAACTCGTATACATTAATCGATACGTTGTTTTGCTTCTCAAATTTTTTAATTGGCTCATTGCAATTGGGAATTGAATACCATTCAAATTAAGCACTGTTGAATAATGGGGATACGAAGATATTCGATCACTATGAGTCTTGGCTGGGTAGAGGGCGGCCATCACTGCCCATGCGAAACATGCATGGTCATCAGTTTTTAGATTTATAACGGCCTGCTTCACAGCTATTTGAGGAGGCAGTTCAACATAGCTTGAGCCGCGCAAAGGCACGTACCTGTTAATATTGACCGCCAAGTTAATTACTGCAGATAATATCCAACCGCTACCGTGTTCTTGGAAATCCTCCAACTGGACTATTTAGTCATCTTGAACATGCTCCTCCCACCATTCATTCATATCAGTACTGCGTTCTATTACTTCATTCCTCGTGTTAAAATGCTTCAAATCGTAAATATCTGTGTCCCCGGAATTCTTCACGAATTCTCCGCAGAAGTCTACATTTACTTTCAGCATGGCATGCTCCTTCAAGGCGTTTTTTATTCGAATGCTAAACAGATGAAATGCGTCCTCCCAAGAAAGTTAGGGGGTCCACGTGCTTTAAATTAATGATAACTCCAGTTCTAACCCTACTATTGAATGCTGATTGCACATCCTCCCATTTGATGCGATGACTCCGAAGCTGTTTGGCAGGAACATATCCGGCACCTTGACGATGAAGAGCTTTCATCATAACTCGGTACCCTGTAATTTGAATATTAAAAAAAAAATTACAGAACTAGCATAAAAACCTTACCATACATTTTTCCTATATGCGATTCCAAGTTCTTCTTCAGCCCATGTTTAGTTGCCCTTTTTTAAGAGCGGCATTCAGTAGACGAATATTTTTACCCCCTAGCTTGATCCATGTCTCCAGCTGCTGGGGGTGATCAGTCAGTTCCAGCAATGCAGTTTTCATGGTTTCAGTCATATTATGCCCAACTTCACGCAATTCCTCCATTTTTAAATTTTTCACAACACAACTGGCGAGACACAAAAACCCATATCGAAAAACTGTTGCCTATTATATTCAACCTCCAGGGGGGGTGGTGGGGGAAAAATTCTAAGGAAAAACCGCCGGGATGGCACGCACAATGACCTGCGGGGTGTGGGTACGGGGCAGGCGCGCAACATGACCTGCGGGGTGTGGGTACGGGGCAGGCGCGCAACATGACCTCTGCGGTCAGGTTACGTCACCCCACATCACACACGTGCGCTAGACCGGAAGTGTCGACAGATAAGCGTGGGAACCGGCGGAAGTGTCGACAGATAAGCGTGGGACCGGAAGTGATCCACACCGGGCAGCGGGGGGCAGTAACCTGCGGTCAGGTTACGTCACCCCACATCACACACGTGCGCTAGACCGGAAGTGGAATTGAAAAAAAGAGCCCCATGTATTTCTTATGGGAAAATTGGTCCCGTTCTCTTATTACCCTAACTACTTACGGGTGTCGGTACTTTAATAAAAAAAATAAAAATAAAACTATTTAAATAATTTAAAACATTTATTTAAGGCGTACGTTTTATTTTATATGGGATAGGACACACATCAAAATTGTTACGCCGTTTGCAATAATTTATCACAAACGGCGCAACATCCTGCTGGGGAGGGCATTCTTGCAGAATTAGACTTACTGCTTCAGCACTTGGTATGAATCCCCAGTCGTGTTTGTTCAAGTAGTCGTTTATAAATCCCCTTACGTTATAAATGGTGTGGAAGTAGTAACCATATACACGCCCGTCCTCACGCAGGGCGAAGAACTTTTCTGAGAAGATATTGCCCAATATTTTCCGTAGATACGCTACCTCGCCTAGCAATGTTTCATTTAGGGCCCTGTAACAAAAAGTAAAAAAATGACATACATAAAATATAGTTTCAACCACACACACTTTTGTTGTTGTGTGTACAAGAGTTAGATAAAAAAAAACGCTGTTATAGGTACTTACAAGGCTCCGTTCAAAAAATCTTCTTGTTGAATTTTTGTGGTGTTATTTGTATACGATGTTGTTTATTATCGAAAAGTGTCCGGAATGAGTGACGGTATATCGGTGTAATATCGTATATATACTTCCACTCTAATTGCACACAGATAAAATTTTCAATACCTGCAGGCGTTTTCCCACGGTGGCCATGCAGCTAGAAATAACTTTTCAAATTGTCGTCAATTTTTGTAAATACAAGCCAATTTTAAAATTAATTTCAATTGCGCTCATTCCTTCATGTTCGTTTATTTAAAATAAAATAGATTTTCAAATACCATCTGCAAATTAAAACAATGGAGATTTGTAAAAACATAATGCACCCCGAGCCAATTTTAAAATTAATTTCAATTTCGCTCATTCCTTCATGTTCGTTTATTTAAAATAAAATAGATTTTCAAATACCATCTGCAAATTAAAACAATGGAGAATTGTAAAAACATAATTCACCCCGTGCCAATTTTAAAATTAATTTCAATTTCGCTCATTCCTTCATGCTCGTTTATTTAAAATAAAATAGATTTTCAAATACCATCTGCAAATTAAAACAATGTCCTTCATGCTCGTTTATTTAAAATAAAATAGATTTTCAAATACCATCTGCAAATTAAAACAATGGAGAATTGTAAAAACATAATTCACCCCGAGCCAATTTTAAATTGTATGAAATTGCAAAGCGGGTTTGATATATATTTATCGATCGGTGGAAGCCCCCTGCAAACCCTGAGATAGCGTAGGAGTCGACAGATCAATTGAACTCAATAGTGGAGTGTTGCATTGAAACCCCACATCATCTGATTCGTTACCGTTGTTAAAAAAGCTATTGATACTTGATACACTTGGAGGGGTAAGACCCATCGTGTCGTCATCGTCGTAACACTGTCCTCGTGCATTCGGTGTTGATGAGGGACTAGTTAGATTAATTACTACTTCACTATCTTCACCACACGCGTAACATTGATTTCGACCGTCGGGCACATTCATATTTTAAAAATGCGGTACTCTGATGTTTACTGAACCACAATATTTGCAACAACTGAAAATCATTTTGCAGGCAAGTTGATACATATATATAACAGTGGTTAAGATTTTCAGCCCCACGCAAAACGGCTTTGCAATAATGGAAGGGAGGAAGCATGCTGACGTGTTGCGCCAACCTACCTGTTTTTAAAATTTGTGCCATGCTATTTTAAACAATACGGGTGTCCGTACTTTAATAAAAAAAAATAAAAATAAAACTATTTAAATAATTTAAAACATTTATTTAAGGCGTACGTCTTATTTTATATGGGATAGGACACACATCAAAATTGTTACGCCGTTTGCAATAATTTATCACAAACGGCGCAACATCCTGCTGGGGAGGGCATTCTTGCAGAATTAGACTTACTGCTTCAGCACTTGGTATGAATCCCCAGTCGTGTTTGTTCAAGTAGTCGTTTATAAATCCCCTTACGTTATAAATGGTGTGGAAGTAGTAACCATATACACGCCCGTCCTCACGCAGGGCGAAGAACTTTTCTGAGAAGATATTGCCCAATATTTTCCGTAGATACGCTACCTCGCCTAGCAATGTTTCATTTACGGCCCTGTAACAAAAAGTAAAAAAATGACATACATAAAATATAGTTTCAACCACACACACTTTTGTTGTTGTGTGTACAAGAGTTAGATAAAAAAAACGCTGTTATAGGTACTTACAAGGCTCCGTTCAAAAAATCTTCTTGTTGCATTTTTGTGGTGTTATTTGTATACGATGTTGTTTATTACCGAAAAGTGTCCGGAATGAGTGACGGTATATCGGTGTAATATCGTATATATACTTCCACTCTAATTGCACACAGATAAAATTTTCAATACCTGCAGGCGTTTTCCCACGGTGGCCATGCAGCTAGAAATAACTTTTCAAATTGTCGTCAATTTTTGTAAATACAAGCCAATTTTAAAATTAATTTCAATTGCGCTCATTCCTTCATGTTCGTTTATTTAAAATAAAATAGATTTTCAAATACCATCTGCAAATTAAAACAATGGAGAATTGTAAAAACATAATGCACCCCGAGCCAATTTTAAAATTAATTTCAATTTTGCTCATTCCTTCATGTTCGTTTATTTAAAATAAAATAGATTTTCAAATACCATCTGCAAATTAAAACAATGGAGAATTGTAAAAACATAATTCACCCCGTGCCAATTTTAAAATTAATTTCAATTTCGCTCATTCCTTAATGCTCGTTTATTTAAAATAAAATAGATTTTCAAATACCATCTGCAAATTAAAACAATGGAGAATTGTAAAAACATAATTCACCCCGAGCCAATTTTATATTGTATGAAATTGCAAAGCGGGTTTGATATATATTTATCGATCGGTGGAAGCCCCCTGCAAACCCTGAGATAGCGTAGGAGTCGACAGATCAATTATTGGACTCAATAGTGGAGTGTTGCATTGAAACCCCACATCATCTGATTTGTTACCGTTGTTAAAAAAGCTATTGATACTTGATACACTTGGAGGGGTAAGACCCATAGTGTCGTCATCGTCGTAACACTGTCCTCGTGCATTCGGTGTTGATGAGGGACTAGTTAGATTAATTACTACTTCACTATCTTCACCACACGCGTAACATTGATTTCGACCGTCTGGCACATTCATATTTTAAAAATGCGGTACTCTGATGTTTACTGAACCACAATATTTGCAACAACTGAAAATCATTTTGCAGGCAAGTTTTTACATATATATAACACTGGTTAAGATTTTCAGCCCCACGCAAAACGGCTTTGCAATAATGGAAGGGAGGAAGCATGCTGACGTGTTGCGCCAACCTACCTGTTTTTAAAATTTGCGCCATGCTATTTTAAACAATACGGGTGTCCGTACTTTAATAAAAAAAATAAAAATAAAACTATTTAAATAATTTAAAACATTTATTTAAGGCGTACGTCTTATTTTATATGGGATAGGACACACATCAAAATTGTTACGCCGTTTGCAATAATTTATCACAAGCGGCGCAACATCCTGCTGGGGAGGGCATTCTTGCAGAATTAGACTTACTGCTTCAGCACTTGGTATGAATCCCCAGTCGTGTTTGTTCAAGTAGTCGTTTATAAATCCCCTTACGTTATAAATGGTGTGGACGTAGTAACCATATACACGCCCGTCCTCACGCAGGGCGAAGAACTTTTCTGAGAAGATATTGCCCAATATTTTCCGTAGATACGCTACCTCGCCTAGCAATGTTTCATTTAGGGCCCTGTAACAAAAAGTAAAAAAATGACATACATAAAATATAGTTTCAACTACACACACTTTTGTTGTTGTGTGTACAAGAGTTAGATAAAAAAAAACGCTGTTATAGGTACTTACAAGGCTCCGTTCAAAAAATCTTCTTGTTGCATTTTTGTGGTGTTATTTGTATACGATGTTGTTTATTACCGAAAAGTGTCCGGAATGAGTGACGGTATATCGGTGTAATATCGTATATATACTTCCACTCTAATTGCACACAGATAAAATTTTCAATACCTGCAGGCGTTTCCCCACGGTGGCCATGCAGCTAGAAATAACTTTTCAAATTGTCGTCAATTTTTGTAAATACAAGCCAATTTTAAAATTAATTTCAATTTCGCTCATTCCTTCATGTTCGTTTATTTAAAATAAAATAGATTTTCAAATACCATCTGCAAATTAAAACAATGGAGAATTGTAAAAACATAATTCACCCCGTGCCAATTTTAAAATTAATTTCAATTTCGCTCATTCCTTCATGCTCGTTTATTTAAAATAAAATAGATTTTCAAATACCATCTGCAAATTAAAACAATGGAGAATTGTAAAAACATAATTCACCCCGAGCCAATTTTAAATTGTATGAAATTGCAAAGCGGGTTTGATATATATTTATCGATCGGTGGAAGCCCCCTGCAAACCCTGAGATAGCGTAGGAGTCGACAGATCAATTGGACTCAATAGTGGAGTGTTGCATTGAAACCCCACATCATCTGATTTGTTACCGTTGTTAAAAAAGCTATTGATACTTGATACACTTGGAGGGGTAAGACCCATAGTGTCGTCATCGTCGTACCACTGTCCTCGTGCATTCGGTGTTGATGAGGGACTAGTTAGATTAATTACTACTTCACTATCTTCACCACACGCGTAACATTGATTTCGACCGTCTGGCACATTCATATTTTAAAAATGCGGTACTCTGATGTTTACTGAACCACAATATTTGCAACAACTGAAAATCATTTTGCAGGCAAGTTTTTACATATATATAACACTGGTTAAGATTTTCAGCCCCACGCAAAACGGCTTTGCAATAATGGAAGGGAGGAAGCATGCTGACGTGTTGCGCCAACCTACCTGTTTTTAAAATTTGCGTCATGCTATTTTAAACAATACCGGTGTCCGTACTTTAATAAAAAAAATAAAAATAAAACTATTTAAATAATTTAAAACATTTATTTAAGGCGTACGTCTTATTTTATATGGGATAGGACACACATCAAAATTGTTACGCCGTTTGCAATAATTTATCACAAGCGGCGCAACATCCTGCTGGGGAGGGCATTCTTGCAGAATTAGACTTACTGCTTCAGCACTTGGTATGAATCCCCAGTCGTGTTTGTTCAAGTAGTCGTTTATAAATCCCCTTACGTTATAAATGGTGTGGACGTAGTAACCATATACACGCCCGTCCTCACGCAGGGCGAAGAACTTTTCTGAGAAGATATTGCCCAATATTTTCCGTAGATACGCTACCTCGCCTAGCAATGTTTCATTTAGGGCCCTGTAACAAAAAGTAAAAAAATGACATACATAAAATATAGTTTCAACTACACACACTTTTGTTGTTGTGTGTACAAGAGTTAGATAAAAAAAAACGCTGTTATAGGTACTTACAAGGCTCCGTTCAAAAAATCTTCTTGTTGCATTTTTGTGGTGTTATTTGTATACGATGTTGTTTATTACCGAAAAGTGTCCAGAATGAGTGACGGTATATCGGTGTAATATCGTATATATACTTCCACTCTAATTGCACACAGATAAAATTTTCAATACCTGCAGGCGTTTCCCCACGGTGGCCATGCAGCTAGAAATAACTTTTCAAATCGTCGTCAATTTTTGTAAATACAAGCCTATTTTAAAATTAATTTCAATTTCGCTCATTCCTTCATGTTCGTTTATTTAAAATAAAATAGATTTTCAAATACCATCTGCAAATTAAAACAATGGAGAATTGTAAAAACATAATTCACCCCGTGCCAATTTTAAAATTTATTTCAATTTCGCTCATTCCTTCATGCTCGTTTATTTAAAATAAAATAGATTTTCAAATACCATCTGCAAATTAAAACAATGGAGAATTGTAAAAACATAATTCACCCCGAGCCAATTTTAAATTGTATGAAATTGCAAAGCGGGTTTGATATATATTTATCGATCGGTGGAAGCCCCTGCAAACCCTGAGATAGCGTAGGAGTCGACAGATCAATTGAACTCAATAGTGGA
The DNA here is from genome assembly GCA_940337035.1 of Agriotes lineatus. Taxonomy (NCBI): domain Eukaryota; kingdom Metazoa; phylum Arthropoda; class Insecta; order Coleoptera; family Elateridae; genus Agriotes; species Agriotes lineatus. Next base: position 25,267 of record CALNHX010010251.1, on the reverse strand, counting down.
GTGTTGCATTGAAACCCCACATCATCTGATTCGTTACCGTTGTTAAAAAAGCTATTGATACTTGATACACTTGGAGGGGTAAGACCCATCGTGTCGTCATCGTCGTAACACTGTCCTCGTGCATTCGGTGTTGATGAGGGACTAGTTAGATTAATTACTACTTCACTATCTTCACCACACGCGTAACATTGATTTCGACCGTCGGGCACATTCATATTTTAAAAATGCGGTACTCTGATGTTACTGAACCACAATATTTGCAACAACTGAAAATCATTTTGCAGGCCAGTTGATACATACATACAGTGTGGTCCATTAAGTGTGCAACAAATGGGACATTTTTTTATTAGTTGTAAAACCGAAATTTAAATACCGCTAAAAGTTAGTGCATGTTCGATAACCATATCAGATGCCTTTAGAATGGCTTCAAGTCAAACAATATACAGGGCAGGACAAAAAATATGTAATTCGTTCAAGAATAAAGTTACCTTATTTCAAAAAATATAGCAAAATTTTATTGAGAAAAGTTGTTTACAATCAAAAGTTATGCTCAAATACAAAGTCACGGCCTCCTATTCCAATTTTGATTTTTTTTTTGTAAAATTTTGTATTATCCCCGTATGATACATATTTTTATTATTCTGACTTTATTCAGAATTTTTCATATGTAAATTATTATTAGTAAAGCATTTGCCTTGTTAAAAAGAATATTTGCGAAATTCTAAAGTTCTGTTAAATATCGTTGCAACAAACATGAAGTGGACGCTTACCTAAAAAAATATAAATCCAAGTAAATTTTACAAATACGCTTCAAGTTGCTAAAAGTTATTTAAAAGGGATGTGGTTGTGGCTCCTTTAAATACATATAAAATCAAAATAATAAAAATATGTATCATACGGGGGTAATACAAGATTTTCCAAAAAAGAATCAAAATTCGAATAGGAGGCCGTGACTTTGTATTTGAGCATAACTTTTAATTCTAAACAACTTTTTTCAATAAAATTTTGCTATATTTTTTTAAATAAGGTAACTTTGTTCTTGAACGAATTTCATATTTTTTGTCCTGCCCTGTATATTGTTTGACTTGAAGCCATTCTAAGGGCATCTGATATGGTTATCGAACATGCACTAACTTTTGGAAATATTTAAATTTCGATTGTACAACTAATAAAAAAATTTCCCATTTGTTGCACACTTAATGGACCACACTGTATAACAGTGGTTAAGATTTTCAGCCCCACGCAAAACGGCTTTGCAATAATGGAAGGGAGGAGGCATGCTGACGTGTTGCGCCAACCTACCTGTTTTTAAAATTTGTGCCATGCTATTTTAAACAATACGGGTGTCCGTACTTTAATAAAAAAAAATAAAAATAAAACTATTTAAATAATTTAAAACATTTATTTAAGGCGTACGTCTTATTTTATATGGGATAGGACACACATCAAAATTGTTACGCCGTTTGCAATAATTTATCACAAACGGCGCAACATCCTGCTGGGGAGGGCATTCTTGCAGAATTAGACTTACTGCTTCAGCACTTGGTATGAATCCCCAGTCGTGTTTGTTCAAGTAGTCGTTTATAAATCCCCTTACGTTATAAATGGTGTGGAAGTAGTAACCATATACACGCCCGTCCTCACGCAGGGCGAAGAACTTTTCTGAGAAGATATTGCCCAATATTTTCCGTAGATACGCTACCTCGCCTAGCAATGTTTCATTTACGGCCCTGTAACAAAAAGTAAAAAAATGACATACATAAAATATAGTTTCAACCACACACACTTTTGTTGTTGTGTGTACAAGAGTTAGATAAAAAAAACGCTGTTATAGGTACTTACAAGGCTCCGTTCAAAAAATCTTCTTGTTGCATTTTTGTGGTGTTATTTGTATACGATGTTGTTTATTACCGAAAAGTGTCCGGAATGAGTGACGGTATATCGGTGTAATATCGTATATATACTTCCACTCTAATTGCACACAGATAAAATTTTCAATACCTGCAGGCGTTTTCCCACGGTGGCCATGCAGCTAGAAATAACTTTTCAAATTGTCGTCAATTTTTGTAAATACAAGCCAATTTTAAAATTAATTTCAATTGCGCTCATTCCTTCATGTTCGTTTATTTAAAATAAAATAGATTTTCAAATACCATCTGCAAATTAAAACAATGGAGAATTGTAAAAACATAATGCACCCCGAGCCAATTTTAAAATTAATTTCAATTTTGCTCATTCCTTCATGTTCGTTTATTTAAAATAAAATAGATTTTCAAATACCATCTGCAAATTAAAACAATGGAGAATTGTAAAAACATAATTCACCCCGTGCCAATTTTAAAATTAATTTCAATTTCGCTCATTCCTTCATGCTCGTTTATTTAAAATAAAATAGATTTTCAAATACCATCTGCAAATTAAAACAATGGAGAATTGTAAAAACATAATTCACCCCGAGCCAATTTTAAATTGTATGAAATTGCAAAGCGGGTTTGATATATATTTATCGATCGGTGGAAGCCCCCTGCAAACCCTGAGATAGCGTAGGAGTCGACAGATCAATTGGACTCAATAGTGGAGTGTTGCATTGAAACCCCACATCATCTGATTTGTTACCGTTGTTAAAAAAGCTATTGATACTTGATACACTTGGAGGGGTAAGACCCATAGTGTCGTCATCGTCGTAACACTGTCCTCGTGCATTCGGTGTTGATGAGGGACTAGTTAGATTAATTACTACTTCACTATCTTCACCACACGCGTAACATTGATTTCGACCGTCTGGCACATTCATATTTTAAAAATGCGGTACTCTGATGTTTACTGAACCACAATATTTGCAACAACTGAAAATCATTTTGCAGGCAAGTTTTTACATATATATAACACTGGTTAAGATTTTCAGCCCCACGCAAAACGGCTTTGCAATAATGGAAGGGAGGAAGCATGCTGACGTGTTGCGCCAACCTACCTGTTTTTAAAATTTGCGCCATGCTATTTTAAACAATACGGGTGTCCGTACTTTAATAAAAAATAAAAATAAAACTATTTAAATAATTTAAAACATTTATTTAAGGCGTACGTCTTATTTTATATGGATAGGACACACATCAAAATTGTTACGCCGTTTGCAATAATTTATCACAAGCGGCGCAACATCCTGCTGGGGAGGGCATTCTTGCAGAATTAGACTTACTGCTTCAGCACTTGGTATGAATCCCCAGTCGTGTTTGTTCAAGTAGTCGTTTATAAATCCCCTTACGTTATAAATGGTGTGGACGTAGTAACCATATACACGCCCGTCCTCACGCAGGGCGAAGAACTTTTCTGAGAAGATATTGCCCAATATTTTCCGTAGATAGGCTACCTCGCCTAGCAATGTTTCATTTAGGGACCTGTAACAAAAAGTAAAAAAATGACATACATAAAATATAGTTTCAACTACACACACTTTTGTTGTTGTGTGTACAAGAGTTAGATAAAAAAAACGCTGTTATAGGTACTTACAAGGCTCCGTTCAAAAAATCTTCTTGTTGCATTTTTGTGGTGTTATTTGTATACGATGTTGTTTATTACCGAAAAGTGTCCGGAATGAGTGACGGTATATCGGTGTAATATCGTATATATACTTCCACTCTAATTGCACACAGATAAAATTTTCAATACCTGCAGGCGTTTCCCCACGGTGGCCATGCAGCTAGAAATAACTTTTCAAATTGTCGTCAATTTTTGTAAATACAAGCCAATTTAAAATTAATTTCAATTTCGCTCATTCCTTCATGTTCGTTTATTTAAAATAAAATAGATTTTCAAATACCATCTGCAAATTAAAACAATGGAGAATTGTAAAAACATAATTCACCCCGTGCCAATTTTAAAATTAATTTCAATTTCGCTCATTCCTTCATGCTCGTTATTTAAAATAAAATAGATTTTCAAATACCATCTGCAAATTAAAACAATGGAGAATTGTAAAAACATAATTCACCCCGAGCCAATTTTAAAATTAATTTCAATTCGCTCATTCCTTCATGTTCGTTTATTTAAAATAAAATAGATTTTCAAATACTATCTGCAAATTAAAACAATGGAGAATTGTAAAAACATAATTCACCCCACCCCGTTTATATAAAAACACAATATAAAAAGGATAATTGTAATTTCATAAAAATAATCGGGAAAAACAAAGAACAGGATAAAAATAAAAACTGGCTATTTTTGAATTTTAACTTCCCGAGTGTCGGTCGTCTTGGTTTTCTGCGCGCGAACTTCTCACGGCTGTCGTTTTTAATTTTGAATTTTCGCGGAAATATTTGAATTTCAAACTATTAAATCTCTCTCTCTCTTCTGCTCCTTGGGATTAAACATAGAGTGCATCCAATTATTAACAGGGCCTACCTCATCTTTATCGATTTAAGTCAGACCATGTTATACATTACTGCTAAAATTGTTAAACAAGATGATGATAATACGTATTGCTTGAATAAGAAAGAGATAAACGCGATATACTTTTGATTAAATGCTAAATCGCCTGCCATGCATTTTAAACTGTACAAACGTGTTCTAATCTAAAATATTGTACTTTATGTCCGGTTGAATATAGCAATTATTAACAACCGTCGTCCTATCTCATGCTACAAGATATTAGAACAAAAGCGCCCTTGGCACTAGACTGTGGGAAGTATTCTAGTTACATATCGGGCAACCTTCACAAAAATTTAAAATCACCCCCGAGGCGCTATTCATTAACTGCGTGACCCTGCTCTTGGCGCGAGTCTGTTGTAATGCATTCCTTAACGATTTGCAGATACATGTTCTGCCAGACTTTTTTAGGGGCAGTAGCTGTCAAATTTATAAAATACGTTTAATTGAAGTAACCACGTTGAGTATTTTATTACAACGATGTAAGGTTTATTCAGTTCAACACCTTGAATAAAAACACAATTTCGCTGAAAAAGTTCTATCCAAAAAACGACAAAAACAATATTTTTATACAACTTTCATTGAAAAATATTCTACCACAAGCATTTCTAGAAGCAAACTTGACGTAACGTAGACTCGCTATGCATTTTATTACAAAAAATGCTTATGCTTTTGCTGAAAATATATGCATGTTGACCCCTAATTACTGGTGTGGGTTAAACAAAATTCGCAGAAATAAGTGGTTGCAAAGGCCGCGGTTAAGCTGGTTATTACATTGTAATGTTGATCTTCTAATAACGAATTTTACTCAATACACGACGCAAATTGAGCAAAAATCACGCATTACACAGCATCTCACATAAATTTTTACAAAATCGACATCATGCTTGCTCCCTATCTAGAATTCCCTTCCCACTCTCAGCATAATTAAGAAAACATCTAGTTTAAAAGCCTTCTATTTGCAATTTCATACAATATTTCATATAAATTAAGTCATGTATGAAATTGCAAAGCGGGTTTGATATATATTTATCGAAGTCATGTTCTGACAGAAGCCCTAAAGGGCAGTAGCTGTCAAATTTATAAAATACGTTTGAGCGCAGCCGTTTGTTCTGGTAGAGCCATCGTGAATAAACTAGCTTAAAATCAAGACTTTCATAATAAATATATATAAAAAATATGGTAGGTACGGGAATTGAACACGTATTCTCTCTCGAGATCAGAGCTTAAATCTGACGCCTTAACCATTCGTTCAACATGCTTCACTATATAAACGAGCACTCTCTGCATAATTAAGAAAACATATGGTTTAAAAAGCCTTCTACAGGCAATTTCATACAATATTTCATTTGGGGTCCCGAGTGGTGTAGCTTGAACAAGCATCCACGTTCGATCAGCAGAGTTAAGCAACGCTGTCTCTGGTCAGAACTTGGATGGGAGTTCCACGGCTGCATTTCTCGGCGCCTAGTGGTACGGCTATCACTGAAAAATGTTGGTCCCGGCGGTCATACAACATCATGGCATCATGGCAGTCGTTAGTGGGGTTGGAAGTCCTCATAACTGCACAGCGACGCCTGTAATTGACCTAACGGCTGTTGGCTGAGTGCAAATTAAATAAAAAAATAAAATATAAATTAAGCCATGTACAAATTTCTAAAACGGTTTTGATATATATATTTTATCGATCGGTTTGGACAGCTGGTTTTACAAATTTTAAACAAGACTTTCATAATAAATATATAAAAAAAAATATGACAGGTACGGGAATCGAACCCGTATTCTCTCGAGATCAGAGCTTGAATCTGACGCCTTAACCATTCCGCCAACCTGCCTCCCTATATAAACGAGCACTCTCTGCATAATTAAGAAAACATATAGTTTAAAAAGCCTTCTACATGCAATTTCATACAATATTTCATATAAATTAAGCCATATACAAATTTCTAAATCGGTTTAGATATATATTTTATCGAAAGACTTAACCCTCAGCTGCCGTTTTATTATTTGTCGTGATGCGTCATCGTTGAATTTACAAGAGCCATCCTGTCTGCGATGTGACGCACGCAGTGTTTCCATACCTTTTTATTTTTAAAATTCTATAAAATCAGAGGTCCAAACAGGTAACAGAGTACAATGGTTTAAAACGTGTTAGTATGGCATCAGTCGGGCCTCTGGTTTTATAGAATGTTAAAATAAAAAGGTATGGAAACACTGTGTGAGTCACATCGCAGACAGGATGGCTCTTGTAAATTCAACGATGACGCATCACGACAAATAATAAAACGGCAGCTGAGGGTTAAGTCTTTCGATAAAATATATATCAAAACCGATTTAGAAATTTGTATATGGCTTAATTTATATGAAATATTGTATGAAATTGCATGTAGAAGGCTTTAAAATAAAAAAAAACAAATGAACTTAGAAAAAAAATCTGAAGCGCGCAGAAAACCAAGATGGCCGACACCCCGGGAAGTTTAAAATCAAAAATTGAACTTAGAAAAAATCTGAAAAATTTCATATAGTAGGTAGGGACAGTGAAAATCGTGTTAATCTATTCATGCGCGTCGCCGCGTAATTCCGGAAGCAAATTAAAAATGGCCGCGCGTAATTTAATCGGAAGCTAATGCGTAATTTAATCAGTAGCACATATGTAAATTACATATCAAACTTCATATGTGATTAATTAGATCAAACCGCGAAATTAATTGGGTCAATCCGCGAAAATCCCGCGAAATCCGCGAATTAAGGGGGCGTGGCTTAATCGAATTAAAAGGAGTGGGGGAAAGCTGTCCTACTACCTACAGGCAAAAAATTTAAAGAGTCTATAAATTTAACATTGGGACAGGTGATACACATTAATTTTGTTCCGGTGGCAATAATTTTCGGGGCCCACTTTTTCTGATGCTTGACAATATGCTGCATAATAAAAGCACCATCATACCCCTTCATATTATGAGCCAGTGCAAAAACGTTAGCGATATTGGATAATTTAGAAATATAATCTAGCAAACTTTGAACGGGGTTATTTTTAAACACATGTTGACGAGGACCGCAAATGTTACAAGCCTGCTCGATATCGCCAAGATTAATACAAGAATTGCAGACATTTTGTGCGACACATAAATTTGGTTCGTGCACAAAAACATTGTCTACACCTTCCAAAGACGTCTCTTGTCTTGCCTCAAAATCATAAAAAACGAAAATAAACTTTTTAGACAATTTAGGACTCTTTTTCTTTGCCATATAGCATAAATGACGGGTTGGCATTTCTTTCGCGCAGGTATGACAATATTTCACGCCGCACGTATGACTTTTCTTGCTATTTTGCCAGTATGTCATGAGACATACTCCACATCTTTTTAAAGTTTTGCACAATGTTTTTCTATGTTCGTCAAAACATTCCTGACCACGAAAATCTCTATGACAATTATTACACGCGATTGGGTCCAAAAACAGGTGACAGGGTGGTTTTGAATGACAACACGGGCAAATATAAGGGCAATTTTTGTGTCTCTGCTTACTATTGGTGCGGCTTAAACAAAATTCGCAAAAATAACCGGTTGAAAAAGCTGAAGTTAAACTGGTTATTACATTGTAATGTTGATCCTCCAATAACAAATTTAATATTTTTCTAGTTGATTCCCTGGGTCCCTCGTAATATTTACTGCCGCCAATACGCGAATTATAAACGACAATGGTGTAATTAACTAAATACAACTGGAATTGCTCCAAGTGTTCGCGTGTGGCTCCATTGCTAAGGTCGACACCGACATTGTCACAAAGCTCATAACATTTCTGTGTTAGGATTGGATAACCTGCTTTGTAGAGATGCAAATCTGGCTCGTTATCTGTCCAAGCTTTGGCCAGAATAAGCGCTCGGGCAAGACAGTAATTGTCATTATTTACAACAGTTAATATGCCCTGTTTCCTTTGAGAAAATTCCTCAAAACTAACGCCAGTCATTCTGATACGTGATTTTCCATATCCAACAGGCAAAGTGATTCGGTTTACATGCAAAGTCATTTTACCTTGAGCAAAAAAATTTGGCGTTGGATTGAAGAATTTTCTCCAAGGTTGACATTACAACACCGGCGTTGAGCTGGTCAACACGGCGGAAAGACACGCCTATCGGCTTGTCGGCAAAATTGTCATTTCTTAAAACTAAACCTATCTTATCAGAAGCCGCTGCTCTCCCTTGGTGATATGCGTGATGATCTCGTCGAATGCATTCTGGAAATAAGGGTTTCAATAAGTTAAAACGTCGAGCTCATCATATTTCAAAATATTAACTGAGTATATAACGTTGCAAATGTTTGAAATAATTAAACCATCAATTTCAAATTTGTAAAACAGAGCTAAAACTACAGCCATGAATTTAGAACATGTGACTAAAAATAAACTATAAATCCATTTAAAATCAATAAATAACTTCCGGCGTAAATTTAGAGTGCTTGTTTCAATACACAATATTTTATAGTTATACTTACATTAAGCCATATGACGGGATTGATCGTCGCAGCCTCTACCTCGTTGAATTTGAAGGTCAAGGTGAGCGCTTCAGTGTTAAACTTCTTTATCATCTTGCGGCCTTCGCCCATCAACGTAATGTACTGAAGCCCCTTCACCGACGAGGGTTTTGCAAGAACCAACATGTTTGTCGAGGTCGATGGCTTGGGTTATTCGTTTGCTGTAAAATTAAAAAAGAAATATATTACTAACACTTCCCCGTAAAATTACATGTGTATAGTGTCCCAAACGGGTTTTATTTTAGTTTGCATAAATCAAAATTTTCTAATGGCCGATTTAAATATAAAAAATGACTGGTGTACTTACATTTGTTGACGACTTGACCAGCAACGATTGAGGCGTATCTTCTTCCAAACCACGTTTAGCAGCAGTTGCCGTCGACGTCGATGGTCCATCCTTCAAATTGTAATTTTATATTAGCGTTTTTAAGTAACGGCCCTATGTGCTGCTTTGAAACGAATAACGAGAAATGAGTTTTAAACTAATAGGTTTTCAGAATTGTTGCTACAAAAGGTAGGAAACTATCGCACATTTTAATAACTTTCTAAAAATAGGAAATATATTTTTACTTACCGATAGGGATGCAAACGACTGCCTTGCACGAATTTTTCCGACGTTTTGGCATAATTCGAAATAAGTAGGCCAATACGCAGGTTCCAACACTACGCCCTCGTTAGCTAGTTTATGTTGACTGATTTTAAAAGCTAGTAAAACAAATTCCTCATTTGTATATAGCCCATTCTTGAAATAATCAAGAATTTGGTAGGCAGATAACTCTGAGGTGTTCATAGTTGTAGTTGAAAAAGCACAAAACAATCACTATAACCACTGCAAACGAAATGAGACTGTTGCAATAGAGGGCAACTGCTTTATACAAAACACGAAGAAGTCACGAAATCGTACGAGCAATTATGAGCTCTGTGACGCGCATAAAGGTTGTCGAGAATGACTAAAATAGAAAGTCAACCCTCGGGCGATAACGTCTTTTGTATTCATGTCTAGCAATGCTGGTTCTTGCGTTTTCAACGAACAAAGCAATGCTAACCACAGTAACAGGTCTCAACCTGCTTTAAACTGCATACCTCTTTATACAATCGAAAATTCGTCATGTTCTGGCATTTCAAATATGAAAATGGATAATAACCGCTAAACTCAAATTTGTAACCCGTATATTTTACGATAGAATTTGCCTCTTTTCCGCATAGGTTTAAAATTTTCGCCTGTCTTATAAATAATTTAATAAATACTAAAACGATTAATTTACCTGTTAGGCCATTTGAGGATGACAAAATAGAAAGTTCGCATCGGGGCTATAATGTCTTTTGTAATTACACATAGAACCGTAAAATTAACCATATTCTAGCATTTCAAATATGAAAAAATGGATAATAGCCGTCGTTTTATAAATAATTTAATAATATTATATGAGACCTTTTCATACTTAGTATTTCAGGAAGTGAATGGAAATTTCCAGCAGGGTGGAGAAACGAGAATATTGCAAATTATAAAATTATTATTTCTAGTACATCCAGTTACAAATCTAATTTTTTTAAAAATTGTATCTACGTTTAAACACAATAAGCTACACATCCTCGTTCTTATAATTTGAATTTTTGAAAAAATAGTTTGTTTAAATTCTTGCAGCGCAAGGGAGTGGGCTTCCGATAGGCACATAAAATATGTAGTGTCGCCGTGGTGCTATGGCACTAACGCATGTAACTAATTTGGTGAACACGAACGTAGAGCGTTCGAATCCCGGTCGTCCAGAGATTTTTTTTAAATATAAACAGCCCTTCTGTGAATGCAAGAGAGAGACAACCAAGGAGTAGAAGAGCGAGATAGATCTATCAGTTTGAAATTCAAATATTTCCGCGAAAAATAAAAACGACAGCCGCGAGAAGTGCGCGCGCAGAAAACCAAGATGGCCGACACCCGGGAGATTTAAATTCAAAAAATTTAAAATTCAAATATTCGCGCCAGAAAAAACAAGATGGCCGACGTGTAATTCCAGAAGCAAATTAAAAATGGCCGCGCGTAATTTAATCGGAAGCTAATGCGTAATTTATTCAGTAGCACATGTGAAAATTAATTAGATCAAACCGCGAAATTAATTAGATCAATCCGCGAAATTAAAACCGCGAAATCCGCGAATTAAAACCGCGAAATCCGCGAATTAAAACCGCGAAATCCGCGAATTAAACCGCGAATCCGCGAATCAATTAAAAGGAGTGGGGGAGAGCTGTCCTCCTTCTACTAATACATCTAGTTTTAATTTACATTACAAATAAAGTTTTAAAATAAAATCAAGCTTTTAAGGTGAAATGTAATTTTTTTCTAAATTAAAAAAAAAGCTAGATTTAGAAAAACCTTATTTGAAATATCCTTGGAAGATTTTGCAGTTAAATTAAGTATACTTACCTCGGTAATTAATTACTTTGGCCTTTCAGCTTCAAAATATTTTATTTTCTCACTATTCTATTAAAATATGTAGGTAGGTACATGGTTAAAAAAACGATTCTAATAAAAATGTATGTATTAATGTATTATTAGAAAAAATATATAAATATATGTAATACATAATAGTCGCAAAGTCAAAAATACCTAGTTAAAGCAATAATAAGATTAGCAATTTTTAAACAAAATAAGTTTTGTTAACTTATTCCTAATACTGGCATCTTTTCCATGAAGTTTTAAATTTATTAATCGAGAATAGTGGTTCATCCTACACTTTAAATAAATATCAAAAAATTTTCGAATTATTTGTATTTCGTAGGATTCTTCAGCCATAAATTCCTTTGTTATAGGATGTTTAGGCAAGAATTTATCTATTTTCTGTAAAAAATTATTTATGACTGAATTCGTCAGTTTTCTTTTTAAATTATATTGTCCGTTTAAAACACCTCCTATTTCAATTAAAAATTGAAATTGTTTTTCCGTAAACGTTACTATTTCATAAACAATATTTGACGCATAAAGTAAACCACCTCGCGTTACACTACTTGTAAATTTTTTAAAACCTTGTGGCTTACTATATTCATGATCCATAAAAACGTTCTCTTCTCTATACAACAAAATATTTAGACAATCGTTGCACAAATTATCATTTGTTAAAGTTCGAACTACATATCCACATATATAGGTAATACAAAATATTTTCCTTTAAATTGGACAAAGATCTCCCTTCCAGATTGTTCATCATATTTAAAATATCGTCAATGTTGCTCGATTTCGTTTCATTTTGTTCACGTTTTTCTGAACGAAAGGCAAAGGCTGGTGCGCAATATTGCATTAATTCAGTGCAATTTGCACCAAGGCTGGGGGTTATTGAATTGCGTAGCAAAAGCTGACGCAAAGACCATTTTAATTGTAAAGAATTCGGGTTATTATTCCATCCCCCACGGGAACGAATGCAAGAAAAAAATAATTCAAGATGATCCTGTGAGGTTTTATATGTCAAAAAATACAGTAGTGGTTCCTCGTCTAGCAAAAAAAGTCATTGTTATTATAAGCCCCAATGCAAACGTTTTTCTGTTATGGTTTAACAATGATAATTCACCAATTTTCAAGGATTTCAGATATGCAGTCATATCACTAAATATTTCCTGTATATAATTTAAATTATTTGGCCTGATAGGTGATTTAAAACCTTTACCAAAAGGGGTTCTAGAATTAAGGATATCAAAAACCCTATCAATTTTTCGAATAAATTCTATGGTAGCAGCACAGCCTCTAAATTCAGGAATATCGCATTCTAGCAGAAATTGTAATGCATCAGCCACAGCACTGCTAAGGGACTGTACTGCCAATCTTACATTCATTATTTTGTTTTTAAAATTTACATGATGAGAGCTCAATGAATTTGCCAATCTTAGACCCTCCTCCTCTTGAAGTTTATTCAACTCGGTTATATATTTCCAATAAATTTTTCCCAATTGACAAGAGATCTGACATTCTGCAAAAGCATTTCTAGCAAGTTTTACTGCATGACATGTATCAAGAATACAATGTATTTTTATTTGTAAATTTTTTGGATGGGGAAAACTCGTTTGTTGCATATTTGAATCAAATTTGCACCCCAGCTTTTTAAATGTTAACATATTTATTGATGCGCCATCAGCTGTTATTGATCTGATTACAATTCCACACTCGTATAAACTTCGTATGCAGGCCATAATTAAATTTGCTTGATTGTTGGCATCTGCTTTGTTACTTAAAAAAATAGGCAACTGGGCATTTAAAATTTTTTGTAAAGCTAACTATTTGGAAAAAAAGAGCTTCTGATGCAGCTTCTTCATTATCCACATCAACCAGTCTCCATAATCCACATTACCTGAGAATTTTCCCTGTGCATGATTCCAAACAATCTGCTTTCTTATGGACATAGCATCTATAATTAGAGCACAATTTGTTAGGTATTTATTTTTTTTAGCTTCAACATTTAAATACTCCAATACTTCGTTCAAAATTCCAGGCTCACAATTTAATGTTCTTAACAGTTTTCTTATGGTTCGACCAGCTGGCAGAACAAAGTATTGTTTTAAGAAGAAATAGGCCTTGGGGGAATAAAAATATAAAGTGTGTGCAAATTTTTTCATTATATCAGAATATCTTCTTTGACCTTTATCTTGAAGCTCATTATCTCGTTTTTTCATAAGAACTAGTTCTAGTGGCAAACCTAGAACAAAGCAAAATCTGTAATACGTTTAAAAAAAATCTGGTGTGATACACTCACACAACTTCCTTTTACAGTGATCTTATAATTAGTCAAAAATTTCATTTTTAATTTTTAACCATTTGTTTAAAATTTTCAAAAATTACAAATTCTACAAAAACGGTACAAAATCGAGTGTTAGTTGAAGAGACAAATTTTCTCTAGAATTTTAAGGTGAATTCAAAAATGTAATAATATACCGGGTGTTTTATTTAAAATAGGAGTTAATAAAAAAAATAGAAAAAAAAACAAAAGAAACCCACTTTAGAAGTATTCAACTGGAAAATCATCTATCTCACATCAATACACATTAAAAATGTAAGAAAAATGTAAAGTTTAAAAAAAAATCGTTAGAGCCGTTTTTGAAAAAATCGAAAAAAACTGAAAAATCACAAGAGTAAACACCTACTTCCGGTTATGCGATTTTCTTCAAAAGCTTGCTGTCTCATCTACATAGTACACAAAACTTATATATGAAGTTTCAACGCCATACCTCTTTTCGTTTTTGAGATATTCTGTTCACAGACAGACACACACACAGACAGACAGACCAATGAAAAAAAATATGTTTTTTGGGATCAGGGGACTCTAAAACGTGAAGATCCGTTGAAAACTCAATTTCGAATTTTTGGGGTGAATCCAATACTTCCTTTATAGTAAAAGGAAGTAAAAATGTACATCCAAAGTTAAACTAACCTTCAAAATAATTTCCCAACACAACATCCAAATTTTCATTACCGTAACCACTGTTCTTAATTTCCTTTATGACATCCTTCATATTACTTATTGTCACATCTTTTTTCTGACCTTCTGTTGAAGAGTTTTAATTTTTTTAATTTTTTTCTTCAGTTTTTCACCATTGTTCGGCCTTATAAGCTCTACTTGAGTTGCATTATCAACAAAGGTCTTTGCAAAGGAAGTTGATGGCAAGGTTGAATCCACCTGCATAGATTCAGTTTCTTCCTACGAGTAAATAAAAACAAGAATGCGTAAAATATTCTTTTTTAAAATTTAAGTAAGTGTAAGGGAAATATGTATAGAGGTGTGTGTAAAGAAATCTAAAAGACATCGGTTTGGTCCAGTCAGAGGGCTCAATAACTTTAAAAACATGACGAGTATACACAGTGCTTGCTATAAAAAAATAAGATACATACCGTCATGATTCTCTTTCTTCTTGTACTGGATGTAGTTTTCTTCTGTAAGTGTTTAGGGAAATTAAATACACTGGGAACTGCATCAGGCTTAAGAATTTTCATTTTAGACGTTTGTCTGGGTATAAAATCAGACGGCAAAAAGTGATTTGAACACAGTTTACTGGACTTTGTCGGTTTCCAATTTTCTCGGCGAATAGCTTTAACCCAAAGCTCCAATATTTCTGGTCTCTTGAAAGGAAAACTAAAAAACATTTTACAGTTTGTATACTTTTGATTTTAAAGTTTGGTTACACAACAAAAAATTTTTTTCCTTACCCAAAAAAAGATATATTCTTTTGAGGATTATACTCAACGTTACAATGATAAGCCACACAAGAATTAACCATAATAAACTGTTTTTATATACACAAATTAAAAATAAAATAAATATTCTACAACTTTATTGCGTTCGATGACCTTTGTAACCACACGAAAGTTTTCTCTGTCACAACTAAACACCGACGTCGTTTGAAGTAAAGGACACCGAATACCGACAGCACAAATGCAGCAAATTGACGAATATATATTCTAATGTCCAAATAATTTTTAAAATATGAAATTGACGAGATCAGCGAATAATCCGAAAGAAACCAATGGATTAACCCAAGCACACCATAAATAACAATGGGAGGGAATGCGACAGGTTCCCCGAACTATCCCTATCTCACTCCGCTTCAAAATAATGCCAGTCAGCCAAGGCCGGGTCCCTTCCAGTTTGTTATTGAGTTCGATGCCTAAACTGCACGTTTACCTTTTAAGGTTACAAAGTTACAATTGGACGCTATCTGTCTCAACTCTGTTAAATACCCATCAAAGTTTACACCTACTTTTTGAATACAAGTGTTAAATTTGTAACGTTCGACCACAGCATACTCCCTAAGCAGTAGTTTCACTTCGCGGCGGCACTTTGATCTTTTTTGACTTTTTCTGAGCGCCGCGCAGGTTACTGCGCATTCTATATTAGAGACTGGAGCGTGGAAATGTCAACACTAGAGGTGGGATTTTAGTGAAAACAATTATTTTGCAAATTTTACTGTCAAATTCAAATATACACAAACAGGAACTGTTTAGTAGATCTCAGCCTAGGAATCAATATTTGTAAATCTGTACCCAAAAGTGTAGTCGTTTAACTAAAAATTAGAAGTGTTAGTGCTTTCTTACAGCAAGCATTGAAAAAAATGTGAAATGAAATTTGTTATAGGTTATATTACGCAACAATTCGCAATTATTTATTGACAACAGTGACGTATTTACGGGAGGATTAATCCCCCCAGAGCCTGACTTTTCATAGATTAGCACAGTAAAACCTCCTCGAAAATCAACATTTTACTAAGAAAATTTGATTTTTTTTAAATAATTCACCTATATAAATAACCCGAATTTACTTATGGGGTGTTCTATATTTACAACGTTGCAAAATATGGGCCGTTCTTCAAATACAACTTGAAAATTTTGAACTGTTTCTGTATTTACGGTGCTCAAAACTGCATCTAAATCCTCAATACAATTTGCTCCCTCAGCATATTCAAAGTAATTGAGGCAAAATAATTTCTTGAAGGCTCTTCTAAACTGAATAGGGGTAGGATTATCAGCATTGCCCCCTTGTTGCCGAATAGAACCGAAAAAAAATTCTAAGCAATCCTGGTTCAATCGTCTGGTGCATACATTTTTCTTTAATTTTAAAATTTCCCATAACCTTAAAATTGAAGATATGGTAATTTGCCAACCTTTTATAAACCTCAGTGTATTGGTAACATTTTTATCACCATCATATACTTGCATATTTTTAAATAATTCCAACATTTCTTTTAAAATACACATTTGACGTTCATCACCAATAAATGGCCTATTAAGAACTTTAGAACTCTTAAAACTGTAAGCATTAAGCACATCAAAGAGTTCGTCTATTTTGAATATGAATTTTGCTGTTGCCATTGCTGCGGGCGGTAAAACATTTAAAGCAACGTAAGTGTTTAAAGCAGCAGCGACAGTAGCACTTAGTAACTGTGCTGCATATTTCACCTTCATTTTTTCGAAATTGTTGGGATTGATGTGACTGTCGGTTAGTTTTGGGGCCAATTTAATAGATTGATTTTTATCTCTTTCATAAAAATGCTTTATAAATGTTTTACTTGTTTTACCATCCGTTGTAACAAATGTTTTACTCAACACCTGATTTCTGGTTGACTTTAATAGATGGGGAGTATCACACAAATAATATATTTTTTTATCACCAACATAAAAATATGTTTTGTTGACCCTAATACCTAAATTTTGTAAAATTAGGACCTTGATCGGTAACAATGCCTAATACATTTAGACCTATATTTAGCACTATTTCGATTACACCACGAACAATAATCTGTCAATCTATGGCAGGGCATGAATCCCTTATAAAGAAATAGGCCACTGGCTGCTTCCAACTGACGTGAATTCCTCTAGCCATCAATACTCGTACAAGTGCGCTGTTTGCAAGTGTATACATCTTTTTGGTATCCGTTCCATGGAATCCTACAATTTCATCTTCTGACACATTATAAATAAAATGTGTTTTTAAACTCATTTCATCAGCCACAATGATGCAATCTTTAGCCAATTCCGACATACAGTCAACTTTACTCTTTATTACATTAAAAACAAAGTCATTCAACCCCGGTGTAATTTTCCATTTGTTAGTTATTCGAGACAACGTTGCTTTCGACGGTAATTGGAATGTTTTAGACAAGTACGGTATACTTTCGGTTCCAAAAAGTATATGGTAAGTGCAAACTGCTTAAACGCGTTAGTATACCGATAACCGTGAGGGTTTTTTCCCGTTAACTGTAGTTGCATTTTAATGAAGTTTGATACTGCTTCGTTGAAACGGCTTTCACAAAACTTGATGAAGTCTGCATCAGTAAATTGTGTTTGTTTACGTTTCAAGTTTAGATGCGACTTGTTTAAAAACTTGTTTTCCTTCATAAGCTTCCTCTTTCTTGGACTGGAGGCAGACAATGATCTTGGCGTTTGGGTTGAATAATTTCCTAAATTACAGAAAGTTAGTAATTATATCTACGTTCAAGGATAAGATGGAAAAATAATACCTGTCTTCTGCTGTGTTAAATCTTTACTACATCCTGGCTGACTATGATCATGTAGGGTAGTAACTGGCAAAGCTAACCCTTCCGTATTAATCTGGTCTAGTGACGATTGACCTACAATTTTACTTAAATACTTAATAATTAAAAACATGTAACCTAATACCATGTAGTGTTCCCAAACCAAGTAGGTTTTACTAATTCATATAGGCATTAATAAATTACTCACCTAAATACAAGGTTGGAACTGCACAACTGGTTAACCTATTTTTTTCGAATTTTAAAAATAAACCTCAAAATGAATCCTGCATATTCTTGCATTATTATGACTACCATCTAGTAATGCAGGTTGACCAAATTCTCTTGATCCATAAGTCTTCTCTACAAAGTAAGATTTTGTTTTATACTACGTATTAAATTATTTGAAATTAGATAATAAAAACTAGGTTATGTTTGGGTAACCTAACGTTTTACCTGTTTTTCTTTAAGGTTCATTGTTCAAATTGATTAAAAGCACCTACCTATGCTTTGCTATCCTGAAAAAACTTATTAATTCATGTCCTGATGGTTTGCAATAAGTTTTGGCACAAGAAGGCACGCAACACTTAAACTTCATTTTCGAAGGTTCAAAACGTCAATGGTGAATCGCGGGGGAACCTTGAAATCTGGCAGTACGCTGACAACTGCGCAGTAACCTGCGCGTAGTTTTATTTCATACTCTTAAGTCTGGTGTTAGCTAACGCGACGTCAAAGTGAACAAAAACGAATCAAATCTCAAATGTTTATGGTAACTAATACATTAGTAAACAAAATTTGATGCGATTTTGTTCACTTTGACGCGACGTTAGCTAACACCAGACTTAACATTGCTTTCTGCAACCGGCCCTAATTGGCATGAGTGAAACTACTGCTTAGGGCCGGTTTTTCAATCGTGGTTTAACTCTCCGTTCACGTGAACTCCGTTTAAACGTTGATCCGAGTTCAGTGCTGTTTCTGTTTTTCAATAGAGGGTTGTCCACGGTTCAACGGAACGCAGTTCAGAATCTAGTCGGTTTCACAACCAGCTTGCGCATCTAACTTCACATCGAAATTCGCGAAACGGGAACCAATCACAGTGGTGCTTTTACTCATCACCGCGACTGCGTAGCGTGGGCCTTCGATCCACTTCCTATCAGTCGTGTCTACGTGGTGTTTACTGTTGAGTTGTTTGTGTTTACTGTCGAGTTGTTTGAAGTCTTGGAAGTGCTTTTATTAATTAATTTTCTCTTATTAAAATATTTCGTACAATATTATTTCCACCTTGATTAGCATGGGGTAATCGGTTATGCAGATTGTTCACATGTGCTACAGCTGCCTCAATGGCTTCATCTGCAGGAGGATCCTGTTCTCTCATTTCGCACGCAATGTTATGCAGTACTGCCGTAGCTACAATAATAGCTTCAACTCTGTCTAATTTCAAACGAATTCCCAGTGCCAATATTGGAAATCGGCGTTTCCAAACACCATAAGACCTTTCGACCGGATTCCTCGTTCTGATGAGCGATTCATTAAACAGTTGCTCGGATGGTGTTAAAGGATTTCCTAGAGGTGTTATAAGGTACCTTTTAATGGGATATCCACTGTCTCCAACAATTAAGCTGTCCCCCATTTCTCCTCTTTCGAACCTCCGGCGTATGTTTGAATTATTGAAAATTGTAGCATCGCGCGAGGCTCCTGGCCAACGAGCCACAATATCAAAAATTTTTAAATCAGGTCCACAGATACTTGGAACGTTAATAGACATGAAACCCTTTCTATTTCTAAAAGTTTCTGCATTGTCTCCACCAGGGTCATGTTGCACAATTGTTTACAAGTTAATAATACTAGTCTTGTAACTTGTAAATAAGTGTTGCACAATGCAATTTTACATTTTTACTATTTACAACTTGTAAAATTTAAAATATTAGTATATTTTAATGAAAATTACCAGTACATATTGCACAATAGTAACAGTTTAAACCAGTTGGTAGATTTATGACATTTCTACTATCAAAAATTTTACAAATCAAGTTTTCGTTGTAAAATGTGAATGTAAAATAACTAGTAAACTGAGTGTTTACGTTTATTTATAAATCACTCTATAGTCTATACTCTATAGTGTTACATTAGAGTAATATTATGGATAATTTATTGTTTGATTCATCTAGTGAAGATGAAGAAGTCCAGTTAGTTTAAGGCGGATTTACATTTTGCACTTTTAGTGTACATCACGGATGATTCATCCGCAGTGTAGTGAAAAGTAAAGTGCAGAGCAATATACACTTTTATCATATTTTAACTCACTTCATCCGTTTACATAATGGCGGCAACTGAATTGATTAGCGTCGGAATTGAATTAATAAGTGCAATACTCATTGAAGAATGTCGTAAAATAGCAGAACCAAAAAGAAAACGTCAGCGTCGTTGGTGGGTGAGCCCTGGATTAAGCGACGAGAACTTCTTGGAGCATCCTCTCAATTATTGATGGAACTAGCAGGAGAAGACCCTGAAGCCTACCGAAAACAATTACGAATGAGTGAGCTTCAGTTTGACTTTCTCTTGCAGAGGATTAGTCCTACAATACAAAAGGCTGATACTTTCTTGAGACCAGCGTTGCCGGCAAAATTAAAGCTGCAAATAACACTTCATTATCTTGGTACAGGTACATGCTTTAGTATGCTTGGTGCCCTGTATAGAGTACCATCATGTAGCATATCGTTAATGATACCTCAAGTTTGCAAGGCAATCTACGAAGCACTACAAGAGTTTATTCAGGTAAGATAGATAATAATACATTCAAAAGGAAGTACAAAATAATTAGAATCAATAGCTATATTATTACAGTAGACTATAACTACTTCTATGTAACTGAATTTTGACTTGCAAGTCACTAATACTGTAGATTGCTTGAGTTAGTACATCACCCTGCTCTTGGTATGCAGAATTGTAATTTTCAGAGTCATAGTTATCCAAAGTATATACTATTTGGGAAGAATGTTCAGGAACACTTCCAGGTGATGGCGTGAGCGATGCATACGCCGTGGAAGGGGATGTAGTATGGCGAGACGTATCACTTCGTAAAATTTGCGATAATCTTTCTTGCGTCATAACTGCTTGCAGTTTTTCTCGACAGACAAGTGCACGTTCAAGTGGCATTTTTTTAGGCTGTATGGCTAGACTGTTGCAAAAGGCATCAAATTCATGCATGTTCTGCGGTTTTCTGTTAGTATCTGACAGTTTTTGAAGTTTTTGTATGGCTCCTTGAACCATTTCTATATTACTATCAGCCTTCCTTTTCTTTGTACGTTTAGCAGAAGTAGGTGTAGAGGAAATGCTTGTTTGTGTATTATCGGTTTGGGTTTGTTGAATATCATCATAGGTATCGGTCAAATTTTGTTCATTTGTAGTCTCATTGGTCTCCACATCTTCTTCTTCTTGTTCATCATCATCAAGTTGTTGAGCTTCTGTTAGTGTATTTGAGTTTCCCTTCAAATTCTAAAATAAAACAGCAGTGGTTGTAGGTATATATTTTAATTTTTTTAGTATGCTGTCAAACTTTTTATATTATAAAATGTAATTATTTTAGGTTCCTGCAACATCAAATTCATGGAAAAGAATTATGCAAGACTTCTACAGAATATGGAATTTTCCTAACTGTTGCGGTTCTATGGATGGCAAGCATATAGTTATTCGTTGTCCTCCACATAGTGGATCACACTACTTTAATTATAAAAAGGATTTTAGCATGATATTGTTTGCAATTGCTGATGCAAATTATTCGTTTCTCTACATCGATGTAGGGACAAATTCAGTATTTTCAAAGTCAACTTTTAATGCAGCTTTAGAACAAAACTTGCTGGGCATTCCTGCAAATGGCCTTTTTGTGGCAGATGATGCCTTTCCACTAAGATCTAATATACTCAAACCTTACCCAAGAGCAGCGGCTTTGAATAGAACTCAACTAATCTTTAACTATAGACTTTCAAGGGCTCGGAGGGTTGTTGAGAACAGTTTCGGAATATTAGTAGCCCGATTTCGTATATTTGAAAAGCCAATTCCATTGAATGTAAAAACAGTAGAGGAAATTGTAAAAACAACTTGTGCATTGCATAACTGGCTAAGAAAAACCTCTGAACGTAATCAACCTTTTCTAGAAAACGAGTTATTGGACTCTGAAGACTGGAAACAGGGAACAGTTATACCAGGGACATGGAGACGAATGAGAACTGATGGAATTACCGATGTTGCGAAACCATTATGCAGTAGTAATTACAAGAAAGATGCTTCTGCAGTGCGTGATTTTTATACCAATCAGTTTGTTACAACCGAAAGTGTAGCTTGGCAATGGAACATGATTTAATTAAATATATTAGTAGTCTTATATGTATACATAGTGGTATATATGAGACAGCAATAATGTAGTGGAGGATTTACTAACACATTCTTTATAAATAAATACTGTTTTCAAGAAACAATACATTTTTTAAACGATTTTTTTGCTTACCTTCAAATTTGATGAACTATCCCTTGGAGTACAAACCGGCCTCAAAAACGAGTCTGCTTCTTTGAACCAAAATAAACGAGGCACATACAAATCGTCTTTTCCTGCACCAGTGTGTTCAGATTTTCTTATTTTGGCCAGCTCTGAACAGTATCGGGTACGAATTGTTTTAATTTTGGCTTTTATATCAGCTACTGTTAAGCCAGGAAAGTTCAACTCGTTTAGTAAAGACCGGTATGCATTTTCACGGATATTTACTTTATGATAATCTTGGACTTTGTTGTTCCACAAGCACTCGTAATTTTTATAAACTTCCAAAAACAGACTAGTCTGATTGTCTTTCCAACGGAAAGCCATAATTGCCTAGATTTTAATTACAATTAAAATGATAGTACACAGTTTTTAAACCGTCTGCAACTTTTCACTAGCATGTTTAGCCTTGTCAACGCGGATGAATCATCCATTCGATTCATCCAAAGTAGGCATTGGTTCTACTTTGTTCACTGTCACTTTCGATGTTCATTTTGGATGAAATGCAGATGAATTGGCAACTTACACCTTTCACTACGGATGTATCAAGTGCAAAATGTAAATCCGCCTTTATCGTAGAAGAAAATTGTTTCGACCCCGTATTAACTTTAATTTTGAGACGAGAGCCGAATGTTTGGAGAGGTTTAGAATGTATCCCGAAAAACTAGAAAGCCTTATTGAAGAAATAGGCCCAGCACTTCAACACGCAACTGGTAAAAGTGGTGCCCTGACTCCTAAGCAACAGATATGCATCGCTTTACACTGGTTAGGAAGTGGAAGTCAGTATCATACTATATCCGACACACATGGGGTGAATAAGGCCTCTGTTTGTCGGTCTGTAAGAGCCGTTGTGTCAGCTGTAAACGACATATTATTTCATCGGGTTGTTTTATGGCCACATAATATTGCAGATGAAATACAAAGGTTCTATAGAATTGCTTACTTTCCTCATGTATGCAGAGTAATAGATGGTTCACTTGTACCCATTGATTCACCCACTGAGAACGAAGCTGCATTTGTTGATCGCTGGGGCGAACATTCTATAAACTGCATGTTTCTGTGTGGTGCTACAAAATTGTTTTATTATGTTAGTGCTAACTGGCCAGGTAGCGTTTATGACGCACGAATTCTTCGTAATAGCAGTCTTTATAGAAGAATGGAGCAACAAAATATATTTCCTAATGCAGTTCTATTAGGTGATTCTGCATATCCACTAAAAGAGTGGTTAATGACACCGCTACATCGTAATCCCGATAATATTGCTGAACAACGATATAATCAGCGACATAAAGGGACTCGGCAACTTATAGAGGGAGCTTTGGGTATTTTGAAGGAAAAATTTCCCTGCCCTAACTACCTTCGAGTTCAACCAGTTTACGCAGCCAATATTGTGAAATGCTGCACTACACTTTGCAATTACGCCAGAGATCCAGATTTAGATGAAGATCAGCCACTTGTAAACCAAGAAGAACTCTTAAACGAAGAACCCATACCGGAAGAAGATGAACCTCACATGCCAATGGCGCGCTTGAGACAAAGACAAATTATAAATTTAATGAATATTTAATTTTCAAGAAAGAACAATTACAAAAAACTTAATTTATCGATATCAATAACATTGTTCGAATTATTTAACACAACTTCTGAGTCTATGTCATTAGTATATAGACTTTTAGGTAGCCCCATAGAAATCTCTAATTTTCGACTTTCTAATTTACTTTTGTAAATCTGAATTTTCAGTAGTTCTATTGAGAGATCCAAAAAAAAAACTGTTCCTCAGCGGGCTGTGGAAATTCAACGTATGAATAATATGTTGGTGACACTGTACGTCAATGTCAAATTCAAGGTTATCAGGTTAGGTTTTCCGTCAGTTATGACACAAAATGACGCAAATCAATAACCTGCTAACCTCGAATTTGACATTGACGTACAGTGTCACCAACATATTATTCATACGTTGAATTTCCACAGCCCACTGAGGAACAGTTTTTTTGGATCTCTCGATATTTGTAATTTATGCTTTTCATCACCAAGCTTCACTGAGACTTTTTGATTATTTCTTTTGCGTCTTAAACCTGTTAAAACAGTGTTATTATTAAATAATAGTTCATCTTATCAATTTGTTCTGTTTTTGATGTATACCTCCTACAGAATTTGTTGCAGTTGCAGTTGTCTGTGGGACTTGCAGATTATCTTCAGTTTCCACTTCTGCAGCTTCTGCTGTATTATCTATGGATATTGGTTCATCTTCCATACTTTCGATAACATCCCAAGTTTCTGTAACCCCCAATCCAGAAAGTGCTGGTGAATCTTTCCCTATTATGTTTAATACTTGTTCATCGACCTCATTGAGTTTGAAATCTTTTCCGCCCCCTGTACCTGTTTTTCTAAAATTGTCAATTTTTCCTAAAAACACTCATATTGGAAAGGTATTACTATTCATTAGATTTTAACTTACTGTAGCTGATTTTCTTACGTTTGGCCACCAAACATCTCTAACATATGACCAATCCTTATTTGAAGGCACTACACCTAAAGATAAGGCGCAGTTGTTAATTACTTTCCATGTTTCAGCTTTGTCTTGTTTAGTGAGCTTGTCACTAAACTGTCCAAACAGTATCTCTTTATTTTCATTAATTTTACTTAAAATGCAAAGCTTGAGCTTTCTTTGTTCATCTCTTTTACCCATGATATTGTCACAAGTCAAACAAATTAAATCTGACATTTCAATGCAGCGCCAACTATCTAATATAATTCAATTGTTTACTTGTAGTTTTAGCTAAATGAC
>CALNHX010010250.1:0-41992 GCA_940337035.1 Agriotes lineatus | reverse complement strand
TACAAAACATGAATTAAGAGTACTTCAACTTTAGAGTAAAGTACAGTTCAGGGCGCTCCATTCCACACATAGAAATATGGCTTGAGACGCGGCAGGTCAGTGCCGCCGAAATATCTTTTTTGCCATTTTCATTTTTACCATTCGTATAAAAAATTAAAAATTATATTGATACGTAAATCTGCATATCCTTTCATTAAGAAAATAAAAACTGAATGTGTCAGTAATAGAAAAAATTGGATTAGATAATTTAAATTAGTCCAAATCTAATTTTATCTACACTTTTACGTGGTTCAGCACACTGAATCTACTCACAACTGCCTTAAAACCTAAAGTTATCTCAGTTAATCAAATTATTCCCATTAGTTTCCTAATCCTATGAAGAGAAAGTAGATGATAAAATGATCAATAACCTTATCAAAGATCAAACATTTTGATTTATTGAAAAAATAGTACATAGATAATTCTTATATAACAATTGAATTGTATGCTTATTACTAATAACAGCTTTATACAGCTTTTACAATAAATGCCAAAATATGTATTTTCATAAAAAATTTGATCTAATTCTTTGAACAGTCTTGGCTGATGATAGTTATTGATGCTCTTATAAATTAATGAAAACTGATGAGTAATGACTGAAAAGGTCACGGCATGCCAACAATTATGGACTATATTTACACTTCACTTATCTCCTTATCATTGCTAAGTCATGTTCAAACAGAACATTCAGTCCTGAACACAGTGATGTATTAAAAACTATATGTTACCACCTTGCCATAAAAATATTAGAGTATGAACCCGATGACCGAAAATTGCACATTTTACAAGTTTACAATTTTGATTTCAAGCTTCCCATGAGCTTATCAAGCTTGAGCGCTTTCTGCATATTTCCCTTGATCTTCAACTTGCCGGTCATAAAAGCTGTGGCGGGTTTCAACTTGCCAGAGAACATATCAAAGAAGTTTTTAGAATCCATGGTTAGGGTTGCATCAGGCGTTTGGGGGGCATCCCCTTTCCCACATGAACCCGATCCTGTCTTAAGATCAATAAACCTGAAATATTGCAATTATTTATGGGAATTAAGTCGGCGTAAATATAAAAAATTACCAAACTCCCGCCTCTTTCCCAGTTACAACAAACTGAAACACAGCCTGCGTCTTTTCAACCACTGTAGGGCCCAAGTTGCCTTCAATCGCTTTGAATACTCCTTCAATTTTTCCACCATCTCCTGCAGCTGCTGCTGCACCTGCAGTTTTCTCCTCCTTTTTGAACGGGTTACCCGTTTTGCCCATAGACATTATCCTGTCAATGTTGTCATCCACGAAAAAGTCTGGGTTCAGTTTGTCTTTGTATTCCAGGTTACAAGCATACTGATCGAAGTCTGTGATTCCGGCTTCTGCTAATACGACATCGTCGATAAAGAACTGCCCTGTTGGTTTCGGCTCTTTGGTGAGAATGTAGTAAGCGGCATCGGCTAATATTTCAGGTTTGCGGCTGTAGTTCGTGCCCATGTCCTCTCCCATCAACATTTTGATTGCAGCTGTGTTGATTGCTGGACAACAAACAATTTTAAGTCTCACTTTATAGTTTGAATTAAAGAAATTATCATTGAAGATATGACTTAGAATTGATGGATTAAATCATGCATTATTTGCAAAATTTGGGCTTAGGTTTCGACCCCGTCGGTTATTAAGCAATTGGACTAAGAAAAAAGTGCATAAAAGTGAAAATATTACCTGTTCTAGGCCACAAAGCATTAACAGCAATGTTATCAGAGCGGAATTCTTCATGCATGCCAAGAACACACATTGACATGCCATATTTGGCCATTGTATAGGCTACGTGAGGAGCAAACCAAAGAGGTTTCATACTCAACGGTGGTGACATATTCAAAATGTGCGCATGCGAACTTTTCTTTAAGTATGGGTGGCATATTTTGGATCTGCAACACAAATGATCTTCAATATTAGAATATCAGGCTCTAGGGACGAAACTAAGACAACTATCAAGGACATACAGATAAAAAAATAAGCACAACTGCCTCATCGTTTAAAAATATCAATACTGCTTTACACACAACAATAAAATTACAATATGAATAGTTTACAAATAAAAAACGAGGTATTTTAGTTGTGAAAAAATAGTAATGGCATTTAAACACAAGAAATGTGTTTTAACGGTAAAATAAAAATGTTTTAATGAAAATAAAAGCCCTACCCTTTTCAAAACACGACGATAATAGGGGTCACTTGGAGCAACCAGATTTGTAATAAAAAACAATGAAAGTACAGCTGCGGAAATATAAAGCGGGACACTAAAATTTGCCTAAGTTAAATTGTCTGAATGAATTCATTGTTGGTGCTATCCCAAGTTGCTTATATTGCATAAACAAGTTCTTTTTGGTTCATTGGTATGTGGTAGATAAGATTTCATGAACAATTAGGAAGACAAAATTGCAATATTCAAATTGTGAAAAATTGTCTTGCATGACTTGTCCCGGTTTATGTTTCCGCGACTGTACATGCGAGGAAATGAATCTATCAAAATATATTTAACACGTACTTACACCAAAAATGTTCCCCTAGTGTTAATATTGTGCATTAGGTCGTATCTCTTCATATCAGTATCAGTTGTTCCAGTTAAAGAAATAGCAGAAGCATTATTAATGAGGATATCTATTCCTCCGAACTTCTTAACGGCTGCTTCAACAGCACTTCGGACTTGGTTTTCATCACGGACGTCTACTATGCAGGCTAAGCCTTTCCCTCCAGCTTCTTCAACTATAAATTATAAATTTAATCATGTTGAACACTATCACTTTTACTTGATATGCCATCTTATATCAGTCGTTTGCTTTATCAGAGTAAAGTAAATATGAAGCTAGGTACTACAATTAATATTGCATTGAAAATTGCTTTTTAATGATTATAAAATATAAAAAAAATTATAATATACAGTACATGTTTCTTCAATATAAAATTATAAGTACCTTCTTTGACAGCCGTGTGAATTGTACCAGGTAGTTTTGGATGAGGCTCGGCAGTCTTTGCTGCAACTACAACATTTGCACCATCTCGAGCCGCTTTTATGGCAATTTCTTTGCCTATTCCTCGGCTGCCACCAGTTATGAAGAGAGTTTTGCCCGCTAATTTTCTGAAAAAATACATTACATAAACCTCACATATTTAAAAAATTCAAATAAAAAATTCAACTTCTCTACGATAAGGGGGCCAAGAAAGAAATTTACCCAGTATTGATCATGATGACTTTCTAATTAGGCGAATTGAAAGTACGTCTGGTATGCCAGTCGTGACAGTCACAACTAATATGTTTATGTGAAGGTCCTAAATATAAATTAACTTAACCAAAGTCCACTGTTCAAAAGTTATAATCGGGTCCACTTGACGTAGGCATTTTTGATTGTCAACGTTGACGGTTGACAGCCGGTCAGCGTTCAACAATTTCTTGCGAACTTCACGCTGTAAATTTGAGCAGTGGCGTAGTTAATGTGTGGTCGTAAGCTGGAGAAAATGCAGAATTATTTTAGTGCAAATATTAATCTTTGTTAATCGTATTCTTCTAGTAACCATAAGTAAAATTACTAGTATTTACGGGATCAGTAAACCTCACTCAACTCTTCTCCCAAATCCCTCTTTAATATAAATAGGAACAAAGATGAGATGCACCCAGGTTTAGAAAAAATACACTTTACATTGTTTTGAAATACAAGATACAAAATTCGTATTTAAAATATTTTTAAAAATACAAACGGTTTTATTCTTAAAACGTAAAAAAATAAAACAGTAAATTGCACTTGATTTTTTTAATATAAATGTTGAAGTTTCTCTTAAGTTTTTTATTTCATTTTAAAAGTACTAGTTTTTCAAACAAATTGCTCCTTGTTGGAGAATCAATAAATCCAGCAAAAGAATAGTATATTACATACCGAGGTAAAAAATATTTTATTACTGTTGAGAGATTAAGTAATTAACCGAGACGCGAAGCATCGAGGTTAACTTTATCTCGAGACAGGAATAAACCTTGTCACCGTGATATGTATACTATTTTACTAACAATCGGTTTTTGTTATTATTTATTTAAATACGTATTTTTATTGCAGTTTAATAAGCCACTTTAACAAAGGAATCTGCGACGCTGTTGCTAGGTAACACGATAAGTTAATTGAAGTGACGTTTTGCTAACCGGGAAAAACCTTTCTCGGCTAGCTGAAAAGTAAAGTAAACAATGACTTGCTTTCCTACTGTTTTGAAGATTACAAGGGAACCTATTATTAATCCATTGTGAGTAAAATAATATTTCCACTGGTGCTAATGAGCTGGTATTGAACCCAATAAACATTATCTTAACCGTTGGATAAGAATTCAGGCCAGCAAGTGATTTATTCTCGTCATTCAGAAAGGTTAGAACTCTAGTTCTTCTAGTTCTGCTTGTTTTGTGATTTTGAAGATAAAAAAATGTAAAAGTCCTCTTCATTTTTACTACTAGTATTGCGTTCATCAGCTAATTAAATCAACTGCTTTACGGAGTTAACACATAGGTTTTGCTTTCGTTCCTGTTCAAGACGTTCTGATAAGGTATCCACCTCGTCTTAGAAGAAGGATGGAAAGAAGCTTCAATCGCTTCATTCATTTTTATGATGTACATTTGCAGTAACTGTTTGGAAACCAAAAATGATTTTTTTCTATAGCAAATGTTAAAGTGTGCTTTGATCGACTCAATACAAAAGGTCGAGTGTTACTTTAACAGCAAGGGTAGATAAAGTAGCACTTTAACATCAAGGGTAGATAATAGTAGATTATATTATAAGTGAGAGAAATGCATCATTATTTGCGAGTGAGAATTTTGAATCGCGAGTGCCCCAGCACGAGCGATACAATTTCTCACGAGCTTATAATGGCATTTCGCTCACGTGTGATATACGACGTTTTATCTTACGGTAGCAATTCTTGTGCCTAAATAGTTTGCGCAGTCAGAATATGTCGCCAAATAAATTTATAATTGGTCGCCTATGATTTGTGATATACGTTTGACAGTACTGAAGTGTATTGTCAGTCTATGTCAAATTTGAGGTTCGTAGGTTAGGTTTTGTTTGTTATTTGACACTGACTGACGCAAAACTTAACTTGAAAATTACGAATTTGACATAGCTTGACAGTGCTACCAACAATGCAGTAGTATAAATAATGAAAACTCACTTGTGAATAAAACGTCATTTTAGTCACTTAAAACAGTTGTACAATGTATGGTAATAGGCGCTACTGTAAGATAAATAGTTATTTAACCAACAAGTGTGTTAATGAAGACGATTAATAATCGAAACTGTGCCTTTAATATTTGAGATTATTAATCGCCAATTAACAAACGAGTTGATTACAAAATTGTTTGCACTCCTTGCGTACAAACCACGTTTTCGCGCACTCTATTGAATCACGGAAACGCCTTCTTTACGGTCATTCTACTACTTTGACACACACGTGCGTGATTTACGCACCGTTTTTTCTCAGGCTAATTGATAATTCCATAATAACATTATTACTATAATATTAAAGATATATAAAGAAAATGTAATTTACTGCCATTTTTACTTCAAAATATTTAAAATTACCTCAAAAAAATATTAAATTAAGATCTGACAATTAATACCTACAGCGCCATTTGACAGAAGTGTTTGCTACGCATCGCCGATGTTCGTAGAGTCACGGCCAACTAAATTAATTTAGTTGGCCGTGGTAGAGTGTCGATGTCGCTACACCCTGCATTTCTAGCTGTTATTAAATAGCACCGAGGTACGTCGACGAATTTTGCCACGGGTATAGTAACTTTTTATTTTGTGGTAAACGTAATAGTATATTGTATGTTAAGAGCTGAAAGTGCATTCTTGCCGCTTGCGCATGAATATTGCTGGTTGAGACGAAGTCGAAACCAGCAATCATGCAAATGCGGCAAGCGCACTTTTAGCTCGAAACATACATACTATTTTTTCGACGACTGAGCATATTATTAAAGGAAAATATCAAATTTCGTTTTATCGCAAAAATTAATTGACAATCAAGTTAACATTACTCGCGCAGTCTATATGACATGTGACGCGATTATTTCCACAAATGACGGGCGTTGTCAAGGAAACATTCGGACGTGGCTACCTATTTTGTTCACGCGGAAACCCAAAACGCTCGGCGAGCGGCAAAAAGATGAAAACGCACGCTCAGCGGCAAATGTCAACTTTCTGTTGTCAAATGACAGTGAGAAAAATCTACTTTCGATGTCAGTCGTCGAAAAAATGATTATAGCTATTGCAACGAACGCATATAAATCAATCAATTTAAAAGTTTTGTTAGAACTGACAACTACTTAGCTAGATACCTACTTTACCGACATAATAAATGTCAAACTATTTCTTTTACGAAGAATATCGAAATAAATTCATATTAAAATATGATTTACTTTTAGCAGCTGTGCAAAAAATAGTATACATGTCTTGTGCGGGAACAAGTAATGGGAACTTGTAGCGCATGCGAATCTCGTGCGCTACGCGCACTCGAGTCGCAAACCGCACTACGCGTTCCCAAAATTCTTGTTCCCGCACGTATCATGTAAAATACTATTTTCGTTGACTGCAAAATTTTTTTTGTGGCGAAAAATTTGATTAATACAACTAACCTCCATGCAAAATATCATCAAAACGTCAAAATCCCAAAAACAGTTAATTAATGAAAAAGAGTGTATTAATCAAAAACAGTGTATTAATGACGTCTATTAATCCATCCTTTTTTAGGAAAAATAATTCATTAATATTGAAATTAACAAGCGGTCAACGAAAAAAGTAATTTAATTTTCTAACTTTTATTTAAATTAAATTTTAGAGCTTCGTATTATCCTAGCAACCCAATCTAGCTACTGAGATTTTAAAATGTGATTGACTTTCCTTATTTTCTTTTGAAATTGTTAAAGTTCTTGCTATAGAAAAAATTGTATTATACACGACGATAAAGTTATTACTATCCAGTTTTGAATCATTCTCCACTTCGTCTCGACGTTAAACGATTCACTCGTGAATAAAATTTAACTTTATCGTCTTGTATAATAAATTACTGTTGATATATTTGACTATACCGTTTATTAGGTTAGAAACCAATAAAAATTCGTAATTTTCCCGGGGGTCACTTTATTACAACAATTATTTCAGTAACTATGTGGTATCGATTATACAAAACTTTGTATAATCAACAGTAATATCCCAAGTGCATTAAAATAGTCGATTAAATTTTGACGTTTTCTGAAGACGTTTAATTATCAAGTAGTCATGATCACCAAAACAATGGTCATCTAGTAAACAACAATGATAAATCAATTAATAACATTAGTGACATAAGAATTTGTTCTTTTATGTTTCAGAAAACGCCGCTACATAAAGAATTCTCCAATGCTGAAATGTCCGTTATGTCACAGCATTTTCGTAAGCACAAAAGACAAAAAACTGATGTCACCAACGTCATTAATTGATTTCTTGTGTTTATTTACTAGATCACAATCATTACATATTATACTATAGTGACCGGATACTTCAATGCTAAAATTGGAAAAAAGGGAAACACATGACACACAGTACATTGGGGAATTTGGTCTTGGAACCAGAAACCACCGAGGTTATATGTTGACAAACCATCTTAACGGCGAGAAATTGTTCTGTTTGAATGCATTCTTTGAAAAACAAACGCAAAGGAAATGGACATGGTGCAGCCCAGATAAAAAAGTAAAGAATGAAATCGATTTTATTCTCTCGAATAATAAAAGTATCTGTAAGGACGTCTCCGTCTTAAACAAATTTAACACAGGTAGCGACCATAGACTCGTAAGAGCAACTGGGAGGGCATGCATTTGAGAACGCCTTAAATCTTTTGTTAAATAAGTGTTTGTTAGAAGGAAGGATACCCGCTGCATGGATAAATGCTGAAGTTATACTTTTGCATAAAAAAGGCGATAACACCAGAATAGAAAACTACCGTCCTATTGGTTTACTATTTCATCTTTATAAGCTGCTTACGAAAATCATAACAAACCAGCTTACAACAAAACTCGATTCATACCAGCCTATAGAACAAGCAGGTAGGGATGGGCGCGTGATGTGAAAACAGTCATGTCACGTCGGGTCACGACGTGTCACGTCGTGAACGTGAGTGAACGTGAGTGAAAATTTCCAAGGCGTGATTCACGTTTCACGTTAATTTCACGTTAAATATTTAGTAACGAATAAAAAACTGCAGGGTGCACCGGGTGAACCTATTTTTAGAAAAGTAATGTTTTGTTTTGTATATTCGACTTAATAATAATAATAATAATAATAATTTTATTTGTTCCACTGTATAAAATTAATATAAACTTAGTAACATAAATTACGAATAAATATATGCGGAACAAAAAGGGGAAAGTTCAGTATCTTTAGAAGATACTGTTCTACCACTTCCCCGTATGAAATTGAAACGAGTACTTGCAAAGAGTAGTATGATAGAATAAAATAAATTAATTACAAAACCGTTAATATTAATTAGGCAAAGCATAGTTACAGTGTATGTGTAATACATAATGCAAAGCAATAAAATTGCGTTCGAAATAAACTTACATACTATCAGCTCCCAGACAATACAATTATAATAGACAAAATAAAATTAAAGAAATTGGGTAGTTCTAACCAACAATATAATAAAATAAAATATACACGAAAATACGTTAAGTTTGAGTAGAACATGGCAAAAAAATATAGAATCGTAGTATATTTACAACGCATGCAGTAAAATGGAATACCAAATAAACTTAATAACATCAGCTTGCAGACAATACAAGTATTATAGAAAATATAAATAAAATTTTAGGTACCTTGTTCCAACAGCCTTCTTTTATATAAGAATTTGAATTTAGGCAACGATAATCTAAGAAATTCCACCGGCAACCTATTAAAGAACATGCAAATGTTGTATGAAAAACTTCGCTGAAAGATGGCTGTAGAGTGTAAAGGCGTAGTTAATACACCTCTGAAACGTAAGTTAAGATTATGTATGTCAGTGCGGTAGGTTATTTTACGACACAGATATGTGGGCTTCTTAACTAAATAAATTTTATAGTATAATACTGCAGCATGAAAGTCTCTTCGCTGCTGCATCGACAACCAACTAGCTTCTTTTAATGTATGTGTGATATGTTGGTACCTTGAAATACCATATATTAATCTTAAACAGTTATTTTGGACAACTTGTATTTTACGACGATCATCGGAATCAATATAATGCATATATAACGTATCACCGTAGTTAAATTGTGAAAGTACCAACGAATCGCACAGCATTATTACTTAACACTGAAAATGTTGATTACGTTTTATTTTTAAACCAATTTATTGTGTAGATGTGTAGATGAACTTATTATTCTAATAATAGTAATTTATTATACAAGACGATAAAGTTAAATTTTATCCACGAGTGAATCGTTTAACGTCGAGACGAAGTCAATATTTTTTTCTATAGCAAGAACTTTAACAATTTCAAAAGAAAAGAGGAACAGTCAATCACATTTCAAAATGTCAGTAGCTAGATTGGGTTGCTACGATAATACGAAGCTGTCATATTTAATTTAAACAAAAGTTAGAAAATTAAATTACTTTAATCTATCCTTGATGTTAAAGTGCTACTTTATCTACCCTTGCTGTTAAAATAAAACTTGACCTTTTGTTTTGAGTTGATAAAAGCACACTTTAACATGTGGTATAGAAAAAAAGTAAAGTTGATCCTTGTACGTAAAAGTACTTTTAAACCTATGAGTTAAACGTGTTGCTTAGCAACATATACCTTCTATACTCATACCAATAAGGGAAACGTCAATTCTAATGACAGCTTTTGGTATTAAAAGTAATGTCTTTGAAGACAGCTGCAAGAAATGTATTTGCGAGAAATCAGTATTTATCCCTTGTCGTAAGTTATTGTAGTCAATTTTCATTTTTTCTTTTTATGTCAAGTATTCTGATTGGAACATACCACGTAAATTATGTCACGTGCAAAACATATTTTTAGTTCTGTTTAGGGTTTTCATTTATTTTAAATTTGAACATTCTGTTCTATCTGAATTTAAATTTTGAAATAAAAGCTGCGTGTCACGTCGTGTGTAGCGTGTCACGTCGTGTGTAGCGTGTCACGCCGTGAACGCGAATGTACGTGAGCGTTTAAAACAAGCGTGAAACGTGCGTGACGTGAGTGAAACCTCACTCACGCGCCCATCTCTACAAGCAGGGTTTCGTGAGGGCTTTGGTACGGTAGAGCATTTGCAAACTATTATGACATTGATTGAAAAAACAACGGAGTATAATATCACAATACATTTGGCATTTGTAGACTATCGTAAAGCGTTTGATAGCGTAGAGCAATGGACCTTTTTAACAGCAATGAATGATGCCAGAATTGACTCTCGATACACCAGCATCATAAAGAACAAATACGAACATGCAACTTTTCACGTAAGAATTGATCACAACACCAACACCGAAGAAATTAATCTGAAAAAAGGAGTTAGACAGGGTGATACGATCTCCCCAAAACTTTTTACATTGGCATTAGAGAATGTTTTCAAGAAGTTAGCCTGGGATAAAAAGGGTATTAAAGTGGATGGTACATATTTAAGCCACTTGAGATTCGCTGATGATATTGTGTTAATAAGCAGTGACATAAAAGAGCTTGAAGTTATGCTCGAAGAACTAAACGAGAATTCCAAGAAGATAAGACTACATATGAATTTTGATAAAACAAAAGTAAACGGTAGTCAACACGATATTATCATCGATGGTACGTCACTAAGAAAAAGTAGAGCAGTATGTCTATTTGGGTCACACTGTGAAAATCGGCAAGAAAAATAAAACCGCCGAAATTAAACGCAGAATAGCGCTAAGCAGGACAGCCTTTGGCAAAACTTAGCTACATATTAAGAGATAGAAAGGTGCCAGTCCATTTGAAATGCAAGGTATAGTATTCCAACCAGAAATTGGAAAGCTATTTAAAATCAGGCCAGCATTGAGAACAGTAAGTCACTTTGTAAATTAATTCATAAAATTACTGTTTGATTGTCATTCAGTGACACTTCGTTAATAACCTTCAAATTTGACAGATGCAATGGGAAGTTTGGAACACATATACGTTTTTCAACATTTTCAATGCTACTATACGGTTATAAAACTCAACCAACACACACACTTAACAAAACAGACACATGTAGGTACAATTTGCAGATGAACTGTCATTACTTGAAAGCCGATTGACATTAGAATATTATTTACTGATTGTATGAAACCAACTTAGACATGACTTACACTTTTCATGGTGTACTAGATTTTAAATAGCTTTTCAATTTTTGGTAGGAATACTATACCTATATGATAGCTGCGTATTGCCGGTTACCACATACGGACTGGAAACCATGGCTTTAACGAAGAGAAGCGTCGAACAACTGAAGGTAACTCAGAGCGCTATGGAGCGAAGTATGTTGGGAATAAGTTTAAAAGGCAGAATAACAATTACTGAAATCCGTAGACGAACTAATGTCACAGATATAATAAATCGCATAGGTAAACTAAAATGGCAATGGGCGGGTCATATAGCTACTATAGCTAGGCAAAACACGGAGAAATGGACATATAGAATAACACAGTGGCGACCTAGAGAAACAAAGAGAAGTATTGGAAGACCTCAAAAAATGTGGGCAGACAATATAAAAACCGTAGCAGGGAAGAAATGGATGAGAACGGCTCAAGACAGAAACGCATGGAAGGATTTGGAAGAGGCCTATAACCAACACTGGACGAACCCAGGCTGACGAAGAGAAGAGAGAATCATTACCCATTGTTTTTGTGATCATGACTACTTTGATAGTTGCACGTCTTAATGACAACCAAAAACCTTTGATGGGCATTTTAAGGTAATCGGTTGCTCTTACCCTTATGAACTAAGAGTACATTATTTTTGTGTATTTTAATTCTCTTTCAGGTAATAACCTAAAATTTAAAAAAATGTTACATATAACGAAGTTAGAGCTAAAAAAAGGTTTTCAGATATAGGTAAAGTTCCTCTTACAGTGAAGGTTAGTTTATCAAATTTTTGTATTAGTGCAGTACATAATAGTAAGCAGGTATACCAAAATTCAAATCGATATCTTTACATTTCTGGAAATTAACAAAAAGATAAATAATAAAAAATTGAACTTCAAGGCCCTATAACTTCTTACTGAAGGGACTTTGTACTAAGGTATATTAGGTTTAATCGTTTTATTATAACGTAAGCAATCTATGGCTAAGAACAAGATAATACGGTACAAGCCCCTTATCGATACTTCGACACAATAGTGGCATGGAGCGGTTTTTGCCAAGCACTCTGAAACGCATGCTTCTTAAGAAACATTCACTATTTGTAATATGTTGAAATGGTTCTTTCAATGTGGTATGGTTGTTACTATATTATGTTATACTTATACATGATCACTCCACATGTGCGACGACTTCGGCTAAATAGAATTCGCAAAGGAGCTGGGAAGTAATTGTTGCAAAGCCTCTAATTCATTTACTTGTCATCCGCGCTGCCACTGTCAAATTAAAAAACAAATGACTACTTGTGCAATAATCTGCTTTTTAGACTGCACAGTAAATATATTACGCAAATGTCAAAGAAGAAAAGTAAGTTTATTTAAGTGAAAATAGTTATAAGTCAATTAAGTTTTATGTATTTACACTCTTCTGCATGTTACATTACAGAAAATCTTTAGAAATACATTGGAAATAATTAATTTGAAATATTTAATAGTTAAGAATTTGCAAGTGCTACTAATAGTACAAACCAAAAATCATTTAGTGAAATAGTAGACTAACTGGTGTCAACATACCGTGTATTTCACAATGCCAAGTAATGAATATAATGTGGCATTTGACATTCATATGTGACAAAAGATATAAATTTGTATCCTAATATTTCAATAATTAAAAACAAAACGTTCGGTACCAAGTTTCGAACTCTTGAATGCAAGTTCTAGCCCAGCTCTGTACCATTACACCACCATTTTCCATAGTTAAGCAACCGCTTTTATGAGACCTTTCATATAATTTTGGTTTGGCCGCGATTGATTGAACGTTGTGGCACCAATTGCAAATTAGTAAACATAGCCGGACCCGAAAGTAATGCTTTGGCAGATCGTGCACAGTTATTAATACCAATGTCCGTTAATATAGCAAGCCTGTTGATATAAGTCATCTCAATAACGCTAACACAACAAAGGGAACAGGGTTAGTTCTGTTTGAAATAGCGCTAACAGATCCAACAACAATTACAAAATTGTCAACAATTGCTGTAATGAACCATTGCACAACTATGAGCAAGTGGGTCGCTGCCAGATAACGGGGAATTACCGGCCGGCATTACGTCATTTGTTGATTTGGCGTCCAGGGGCTGCCAATAACGACGCGTCCTAGAGAATCGACAACTTCGCGTTCGAACTATTTGTGTGTGCGGAATTATTTTAGGCATTGCGCTCGTGAGTTTTGACTTTGCATGCGCTACTGACCGTTTGGAATCTAGTTAAGGCATTTTCTCAGGTGCAGTGCATAACTGCTTTGTGTACTTCTTTTTATGTATATTTTTCTTTGTGTGTCTATGTTTATTTACAGATTACATGTATTCCTGTAAACTGTTGGGTTTTTATTACCATTGGTGTTTGCATTCGTAAGTACAACATTTCAGGTGTCAACGGGTTGACCCCAACAATATTAGTTTACCCTTAACTGCACTGACGATGTGAATAGAGCATCATAGCTCACCGACTGAATAATCTAGCAAACCAGGGCATTGTAACGAAATAATTCAGTAGGTGTAGGGCTAGGAAAAAGGCCGTGTTACAATACAAACAAATCGAGCTGGTAAAAAAAATGTATTTGTTTTTATTCTTGAAATTTACTCAAAAAATAATCAAATCGAATAGTCTATACGTCTCAAACTTCCTGCACAATAACAAATCGTTTCAGTTTGACAGAATAATCCTTCCGCTTTGCGGTCGGATCATTTAAACTGTCAATCTGACATTCTTTTATGACTGTGCAACAAGTTATCGACATACCTATAACAAAATTAACAAAACAATGACTAAAAAATAGAAAACTATAGCAAATGTTTAAAATGCTCTTCTCTAGCCGCAATAAAAGCATGCCACCGTCGTACTAGTGATTCATACACTGGATAAATATTATAGGTTTCACGAATTTCATTAGCAGTCTCGAAAATTCTTTGATGCAACTGTTCCCTCGAGTTAATTACCTCACGATAAACTATTAAGGCGCTTCCGTTGCATAAACCATACAGTAAAACGATGTCTGCTATTTCTCTTTTAGTAAAATCACACATTTCGAAAGAAAATCGTCCTTTTAACAAAAATACAACAAAATCTTTCAAACAATTAATGGCTATTTGTGACAGCCGCTGTCTTAATCTTGTTTCAAAATTAAAATTGACTATAAAAATCAGGCTACTTGATTTTAAAAATTCAAATGTTAACTTTCCAAATACAATTTTTTTTCATTAACACCCTGTATCTTTTTATGGAAGCATTTTAGGACTAAGGTGTATTAAGTTAATTGCTTTGTTTTTGTCTAAAGAAGTTTCGGTTAATTTTTAAATTATGATTCACCCTGTATATGAAAAAAATCTGATATTCAAGTGTTAACTGAGTTTATTTTGTATCTTTTTCGGTATGTTCTTTTTGGTACATCTGAGAGGAAAGGGTTAATAATAAACAAAATAAAAATCAGTTTAATGCTTAATCACTGATGTGGTGAATAATAAAAAACAACAGACTGTGGAATTTAACATAACACCGAGTGCTGAATATTATTTTGATATTTTAAAATGTCACAATAATTCATATTTTTTATGAAAATTGTAAGATTTAATTAGCGGCAATTCCGATTTAATAGTCGTGGAAAAAGTGACAATAAAGTCCTTTGCTATTAATAACTTGAATGATTTGCGACACGAGCGAAAGCTTTCGCTCGTGTCGCAAACTACATCCTCTTGAGCAGTAGCAATCATAACTGCTCGTTGAATAATATACTATTATAGCTATATTTTTCTAATATAGCATGTATCGTTTTGTCCCCTCTTAAATACGCCACTGGTCATATTATTGGCACAGCAACGCTATTACAGTTATTGGCACGATTACTTGTTTTGGTTTACATAATAGGTAGGTAGGTTTTATCCGTTTTACAAGCAGGTCAATGTCCAATGATATATATAGAAGGTGATTTTTTAATAGTGCCCAGTTGTAGCAAAGAAAGAAATAATTAAATAGAAAATTGCAGTTTTACGAAGTTCATAAAAAGTTCACATTTGTGTCGATAAAAGGAATTAATACATTGTTATAATTTTTTAAGTGCCCGGTTTTAGTAAATATG
This sequence comes from Agriotes lineatus, assembly GCA_940337035.1. Taxonomy (NCBI): domain Eukaryota; kingdom Metazoa; phylum Arthropoda; class Insecta; order Coleoptera; family Elateridae; genus Agriotes; species Agriotes lineatus. The sequence continues at coordinate 26,505 of CALNHX010010250.1, read as the reverse complement.
TTACTGTAGTTAACCTAAACGTATAAATTTGTAACTGGTTTATTTGTAGAAATTGATGGAATTTGCTTTTGATATTTTTTATACATTTTATGAATTTTAAACTTTCAAAGTTTTTAAGTTTCTTTTCTCTACTAACCAAAATTAGATTTAAGTATATAAATATTTCCATCATAATACTGAATATTAAAGAGATTAGTCAAACTTTAAATTCCCATATTTTTAAAATATATACTTAACACGAAAAAAAATTCATTATATGTTCCTACTCCGGAAGTTCTCCTAAATAACGTAACATGGAGTTAATTCCCTATTTCTGCAACACCTTGTATCGAAGGTATTTCCGGAAGAATCGGCCAAACTCCAAGTGTGTGTCCATTGATATGACTTGTTTTTCTTAAAATGACTTGAGGAAAATAGCTTTGAAGTTAGGCAGATTCATCGTAAATAAAATAATGATATTTACGAAATAAAGACAGCACAAGTAAAAACGAAAATCGGTGTTTTTTAGTTTTTAGTCGAAGAACCAAGTGGGCCTTAATGTCTTAATCCTTTGCAGTGAAGATGTTATCAATAAGGTTGACAAGAACGAAGTGGATAAAATCAAATTCATTTTTGAATTATTGATCAGCAAATCTTTTAAGATAAACGAGATTCTCATGTATAAACTCGTAATAGTAATTAACAATTTAGCCAGCAAGTTTAATATTTTAAGAATTTTCCAAAAATTGCGCATTGCATCACTTCTTTGGCAAAAATTAAATGGCTTTTACATTAATAACACGAATACCCAATTTTAACTTAACTAAACCCTAACGCATACTGTCTGGCATCTATTTCAACCTAAGACTATACATACAGAGTAGATCAAAGGACGGTGTCAACAAAATGTCAAAATTAATATTCATAGCTGAGTTAATAATAAAAACAACACAAGAACAATAAAATAGCTAGTTGTGCAACAAGTGCTAAAAGTGGATGTTTATGCACGAGTTTGCACACCATATTTTTTCTACGGCGTTAAATTTACCGTTATTAATCCATAAATGTCGATTTAACAAAGATTTGCATTTATGACATAGTAAAGAGATGGCCGTGACGGCGCAGGTGACTGTTTCTGCAGTCGGTAGCTGTCAAAGTTAGTTATCAAAGGTAATTATAATGGTACACATTTTAATTTATTTATTATATAACTAGCAACCAGTGAGACAAATGTCTCATTTAATAAAACAAAAAAGACCGTTTTTCAAATAGAACAGCGTCCTGGACGGACCAGCGTCCCGGACGGACGGAAATCACGTGATTTATAAAACGTCATTTTTAGCGAAACAAGCTAGTGCTAAAAGGCCTAGTGTGGTCGTAGAAAAACGTTATTATGAAATGCATCTTATTGGGCGCATTCAGACGACACAACTGGTGAGTGAAATGTTTCTGAATGCACATTCGTAAAAGTTACGAAGTCGGCGACTCTATTATCAAAATTGGGAATATAAATAGGAGTGAACACGGCCTCCTGGATTAATATGAGACTGAACGTCAGTGTCGTTTATCAAGGAAGCCGTGGAGGTGAACAACAAACCAATATTATGTGTACCGTTATATCCAAAATGTTCATTTATTTTGTTTCTTGCTAGATTGTTTTGTTTTTATCTACAGTGTTTGGAAATAAGTGTATTTACGGTGGTTGTATGTTGTATATACAGTGAATTTATTTTAGTGGTTAACATAGCAGTTTCGTTTCTATGCCAGCACTTCATCATACAGGTCACTTCCATAGTTACAAATGAGATCAACAGATTAAGAGCGTTTATTTTACGAGTTAACATACGAATTTGAATTAGGTACTTGCTAATAAAAATAACTTTAATTTTGTTATCGGAATGTAGGTGTGCAACTAAAAGTAGATAGCTAGGTACAACTCACAAGTTGTATCTTTTCTTCAGTTGTATACATCAGGACAACTTTTAGTAGCTCTTTGACAAGTAATCATTCGTATTTTAACTCGTAAAATAAACACTTTAATCTATTAGTCTCATTTGTAACTATGAAAATGACCTATATGATTAATGCTGGTTTAGAAACAAAACTCTTATGTTAACCATTGAAACAAATTCCCTGTATTATACATTACCAAGCAATTATATAGCTATAGGCCATTCACTAAACACATAAACATTAACTATTTCTTTAAGTTGGCATATACTGCAAAGGCTCCACGTTGTGGCGTCTATAAATTTGCAATGACTCTCTATTCGTCTTGTTTGTTATTATTTTGGTACAAAATTAATAAGTTAACTTAAAGAAAATCACCGTACCTTCCTCAAGTTGATTTTTATACTGTGCTATATTTCGCCTGTCAGTAATTTAGGGCTAGTTAAAATTAAATGTATTAACGCCAATTTCACAAAATTTGGTGACGCTATGCAATTTTTGGATTATTACGGCGTAGCTGGACCCTTGGATATGCGATAGGCCTCTTCAGCAAGGTTCAATTTCGTATTTTAGTTTCCCGAACGCCATCGCTCAAATTTACAGATAGTTCCTACCTCGTACAGATGTCCAAACTTGGCACGAAGATGATCGGAGATGAAGCTGCTAGAATTTCTCTGCTGGAAACGCTCCCCTGGCTGCAACTTTCACTCAGGATGTTCCTGCAGACCCCGCTAATGTGATACAGTGCAGACCTATGGCTTCAACTGCCTAATTGTGCCGGAATCGAAGTTCTCAAATTTCAGTTGTCGGCGGCCGATACGTACACTCGGAGAAGAGATTGGAAACATTTATAATTTTACCGTGGCGGAAACTGCTACAAACACCTCCACAGCTGGGTAATAATGCGTATAATAAAATGCAACGCTTTTAAAACTGGTAAACACTTTTTATTGGCAAAAATATAAATTTTTTTGAGAGCACAATTTCGCTCAAAACTGTCTTAATTTATCATTTCAATTGTTCTCCTTTTTTTTACAAAAACGCATCGCTTTGCTATGTTACCGCGATAATTTTTGTTAATTAGAAATTAGTTTTGATAGCAAAATACGCAAATGGAGTAAAGTTTGATTACATAAATCTTAAATGAACATTTTATTAAATCTACAAAAAATTTCCTTTGCTTATAACCAAGAAGACTATACAAGGAGACGTAACTTGCTATGATGGCTGTGCATAAAAGCGGCACAATGCCAGGGATAGCCGTCGCGGCGCTATCGACAGTATGTACACTCTTCGGTCATTTTCGTTCGTTTTCGCTGCCGTTCAAGAGTTGGAAGCGAGCTAAATTAACCTGTAATCGCGGTTAAAAGTCAGTTTACGGCTGTTAATCAAATGGAATGTATTTCAAGTGTGTTATTAATTGTTAAACATGGTCTGTAAAAACTGTAATTTCCAGTTACACTCAACAAATATTTGACATTGACAGTTCACGAGTTTTGTGAATGGATAATAGTACACGACGACCGCCATATTTGTCAACTTTTAGCTGTCCGCTTCGAAACGCGAGTTATTTCTCCTTAGTACAGCCTTCTTGCTTATAACTATCATTGTTTCTTCCGTTACGCACACAAATGTTTTAAAATCACTGCTCTGCTATTTCACTTTGTCTTATTAATGCACTGGAAACTGAGTTCAAATTTACACACGTTGATCGCTTTCTTTCTTTTCCGTTGCCTAATTTCGGGATTGCTCTTTGCAATTTTTTATTATCGTTTATTTCGATCTCATTTACCTTTCAGATTGCTTGCCATTCACTGACCTGTACTTTTATTAATAATTACGCTCATTTCGTCGGCACATAACAAACCTTTTGTTTCAATTAATTTTGTTTGGCCTGGCGTTAAATATGCACAAACATATTTTATTTAATTGTATTATTTTATTCAAACTATCTGAAATATACTTTGCTTATGCTCTCCTTTATCAGTTTAATTACTACTTCTCGCGTCTCATTACCAATGCATGTAATACTTTTATTATTGTTTAAATTGCAATTTCATAAAATATCTTAACTCTGTGCTTTATTGACTTGATTAAATATTTTTCACTGCAAACAGAGCTAAGTTGTAGGCTTAAAGCCATCTCAATACATACAATTTTTGTGCTAGGAATTTTGTATTTTGTTTTGCAAAAATTTTCACACCGGCATAAAGGCGACTTTGAATTTAAAAATGACAATCAATGACAAGCCATTAATAAATCTCATTATTGCAGTGTCAAAGTACAGTCGTGTGCAAATAAATCTGGGACAGTGTTTTTTTCACATGCAGATTCAGTTAAAAATTGAAGAATATCTCCATGGATTTCCTGCTATCAGAAAGAGTTACAGTAAACTTTAACAGGTACTGAAACCCGTAACTCTCTCTGATAAGAGGAAATCCATGGAAATATTCTTCAAATTCTTAACTGAATCTGCATGTGAAAAAAACACTGTCCCAGATTTATTTGCACACGACTGTACATATTATTCTAGAAATTCTTGCCTGAACTTTAATAAAATGTAATAAAGATACCTATTAATAAACGGTACATCAATAGTATCCAACAGAGTATGTGTTTAACATTCTTAAAAGTAGTTAGTTATAACATTTATGACAGTTAATAAATAAATGTGACACCCCTAACCTATTTGATTTAATAGTAACTTTTTGTAAGTACATTCCTAGACAAAGACGAATTTTGGAATTACACTCATGAAATTATAGAAATCAAAGGCCACTTTGTATTTTTATGTTTACTGAACAGACTATACTTAAAAAGTTACGCGTTCGACCTCATTTTTAATTAATGGGGGGCGGAGGGTCAATTCTAACGGGAAAGCATCCTGGTAAACTCTTTTCAACCTTTTAACTATTTCAGAAAAATGAGTGTTTCGTAGTCAGGAATTTAATAACTGTCCGGCATTGAATTTTATCGATTGCCAAAAACTATCACAACACACTCTACTAAATCGACTCTATCAAATTTCAAGTTTTATACGACTCGAGATGAAACTTTCTAAACTGACTCACAAGATAGGGAATAAACGGGTTACAAGTTATTATTTTTTCTGGTAGGCACACAAGATATAGAGAACGGTCCTTATCTCGTAAAAGATCAATAACGAATTTGTTCTAATATTTTTGATTGACCAAGACTGACCTCACAATATCCTAAAGTTGATTGTACTTCCCCATCAAAATTAATCGCGTGTTTTGTTAACCATTCCTTCATTTTATATTTGCGCCATTCGTGGTTTTGTGACAATTTTTATGTTCAATTGTTTTATCCAGCATTTAATTACAATCATCTAGAAATCCGGTAAAGCACCCAAAGGTAATACAGTAAATGACCAAGGTTTTAAACATCACTTCTGAGGGTACGCCTGCTACCAACAGCAAATAGAATGTCAGACTCAGTCCTAAACCAAAATTTCTCAATGACTCTAATCGGCTTCAAATCGTATCAAACAAACGTTCAGACGACATGGAGATATCAGAGGGCTGACTAGCTACAGTGGAGATGGCGTGCAATTCTTTTTCTTTAAATGGCAAAGGATATTCAAAATTACCAGGGAGTACCAAAGAGTATTTTGTACAACCGGTAAGTTCATTAGCTTACGAGAACTCTTAAACTCACTAAGGTACTATGCGTAGCCAATTGGCTAAGACCTGAATCGAACTTCAAAAGGAATCGATACCTCAATAGCTTGCAATTGCAATAGACAAAATCATAATAAACATGAATAAGGTAAATACTAATTAACGACAATGCATATAATACAGAATGTTACACCAATTTAATGTCAGAACTCGAATAAAACATATAGAAGAATTTCTGACAAATTGACAGGTGATAGAGGGTTGCCAGAAATCAAAATGTCGAAAATAAAAGAAATAACTTGAAAATATAGAAGCTTCAAAAAATATATAGAAGATTCAAATAAATTATTTATTATACTACGAGGGAAGCGCCAAAATTTCCCGGCCTGACTATGAAAGGAACGAGGTTGACTCACAATTAAATTTTATTTTTCAATATATTTCCCCCTGACATCAATGCACTTATTACATCGTTTCAGCAACAATTCAATACCCTTGAAAAATATTCCTTGGGTTTGTCTTCAAAATGTGCCCAAACTGGAGCCTTCACCTATTCATCGTCAGTGAAATGGCGCCCGAGAAGGTTCTTTTTCAAATCTCCAAACAGGTAATAGTCACTGGGGGCCATAACTGGACTATACGGAGGGTGATCGATTTCTTCGAAACCGCAGTTACTAATTGCGGCTTGCGCAATTCCAGCAGTGTGCACGGATGCATTATTGTGCAGCAAACGCAAGCCTCTGGTTAGTTTTCTACGTCTTTTCTCCCGAATGTTTTGTCGTAATTTGTGCAGGAGTGCTGCATAATATGCCCCGTTGACTGTGGTATTGCGTTCTTTAAAGTCTATGAAAAGAATGCCCTCCCAATCCCAAAAGCCCGTAGCCATCGCCTTTTTTGTCGACTGATGGACCCTGAACTTTCTTGGCGGTGCTTCTCCTTTTCGTCTCCATTCCATCGACTCCCTTTTGGACAAAGGATCATAGTAAATAATCATAGTTTCATCCCCTGTGACAATTGCATTCAACACGTCCACAGGGTTTTATCGTTGATTGAGGTATTTGGGAAGATATCCAACTAACCGGGCTAAAACGTTTGAGGACGAAGTTCTAGCCGCTTGGAGCGCTTAGCTCGATTCCTGGTGCCTAGAACATGAGTTAAACTTAGCCTGGCGAAAAACCATTCTTTCCGAAATTTACAGGGTAGCTTTAAAAATTGTGTTGTGTACTAAGCTGAATTAGTGATCCCGGCTATCCTATGATCGTTTTTATTTATCATAGTTTTAACTTTTAATGTTGATTATGTAAAGGTTTTATTTTACAGGACGTTTGTAAATTGCGCAACATACTAACTTCATTTGATAATAACATGCAACGCAAAAAGCTTTTGCTAGCCTTGGCTACTGTTGCGAAACGTGAATTCGCGGCGCATCGGTAAAAAATTCGTATCAAAAACAAAGTATGGCCGTTGATTGAGGTATACCTCAATCAACGGTATGGCATATTTTTTTGGTTTAAAATATTTTCAAAAGTTTATCTAGAAATAAAAAAGTTTATCGCTTACCGAAGATTTGACTACATAAAAAGCAAAGTATCACATTGAATATTTGTTCAGAAAAAGAGTTATATATTTTCGAAAACTAAAATGATCTCACGGACAGCGCTCATGCATCTGATTTTAAATCTAAAAAAAATGAATCCGATATTCGAAGTAATTCTCGAGATATCGCGTTATATTTGTAAAAAAGAAAACGTCACGTTGTTAAATCAAATTCGCTCCACTATTAATGTAAATATGTAATACGAATTTTGTAGTGAATAAGTCGCTGTTGGTAATTTAATATTTTATTAGGTTTTTCTTAGCACTAATTACAATAAACGGTCGCCTTTCCTTAAAAATACAAGACAACATCACAACGTAGACTAATTGACTAATAAGAATGTAAGTATGTTTACATGTTTACGTCATTTAAAGCTTTTCGAATGTTTTCGTAATTGCTGCTTAAAGTATTAGCGTTGAATGAGGTATGTAGTAATACCGTAATACGGCAATACTTTCAGGATAATTATTTTCAAATTAGTGATGACATTCCAACATTTAAGATCTTTGGAGGTATGATAAAGCCACCCCGTATAAATACATTAGATTTATTTATTTATTTATTTATTTCATACTTACATATCCAAGAGCTAAAGCTCATTATTGGATTATAATAGTTGAAGTGTGATAATGATTTTATTATAACTAAGAAAAATATAACTAGATTAAATTATAACTAAATTATAACTAAAAAAATAACTAGATTTTAGGTAACTACTAATTAGGTGTATAGAATGTACATGTACATAATATGGCTAGAGTAGTAGGTACTAATGAAGAAAGACGAAACTTTCTACTACAGCTTTACTTTAAATGAAATGTTCTTGTATGTCATTCTTGAGTATGACTCTAATTTCCTTTTTAAATTTTCGCAGATTGTTTTCTGTTTTTATATACTCTGGTAGTCCATTATATAGCGATATCATTTTGTGCTTTAGGGAATTACTTCCATAATTTGTTGATCCTAAGCAAAATCACCTATTCTGTGGTTGAAGCTTCCGTGAAACATACAGTTATTAAAATTGAAAAAATGTGTTCCACCGCGGCCCATACATGTGTTTACTACGGTTGTAAAAGTGTAAGGAAGGAATCACCCGACATCAGCTTTTATAAATTTCCTATAAAAGATGAAGCGCGTTGTGAGCAATGGAAGTTAAATAGTGGCAATATAAAATTAGAACATTTGGACAGTGAAGTCTTAAAAAACAAGTTAATATGCGAAATATATTTTACTGCTGATAATTTTAAAGATGCAGCCACTCAAAAAAATGTCTTACATGGAATGCAGTACCTTCAAAATATGGCAGAGGTAAGTTATTGTGAACTGCTATTTTATTTTTTAATATACAGTGTTCCAGTTTTCCTGATAACAGTCCATATTTATTTTAAATCTAATTTAAACTGGGTTTTGTAAATGTAGCGGATGAAAAGTTAGATCTACGGATCTAATAAATGTTATTAGATCTAAAAATCTAGCCTAACAATAAATAATATAATTTTAATTAATTGGCCCAAACCCACGAAAAATAATTACATTTGATCAGGTCTGGTTATTTATTGTAGGAATAACTGTTATTTCAAAATCATTTTTTAAAACTGCAAGTAACTGTATTATTAACTTTTCATTGCACACTTGATAGAAGCGTTGGTACTGTTAGTAGTGAGTGGATTTCCAAGCACTAACTCTAAATTTTTCTATTTCATAACTTTCTAAAAATCAATATTTTTCGTTAAAATTTATTTTAATGACATTTCAGGGAGTCCTAAACAAGTTTGTGAATTCAGTTTTTTGATAATAAAAAGTCCCTCATGTGATGTTTGGATTTTTAACAAACAACAAAAATTGCAGTAGGTTAGGATTTTAGATGTTATAACATTTAGATTCTAAGATCTATCATATACACGGTGTTTCACGGATTGTGAACAATAGGGGAAATACATAGGAAATTATTTTTGTCAGATGTCATGTCCCCAGAAAAAAATTTGAACTGTATTATTCTTAGTACTTATTATTTGTGTTAATTATTTGAAAAGAAACCAAATTTTACCTTTAGAATTAAATGCTTTGTAAACTTTGTGTCTACTGGTTTTTAGTTAATTTTGTTGGTTTAGTGGGATTTTGGGACAAATAAATACGTTAGGATTAATTGTTTATTATTTATTAATGCTTATGTTTCAAGGCGGTTCGCTTCTGCATCAGAACAATAAATTAAAATAGTTAAAACAGTGAACAATAATTTTTTTTTTTCAACAAACGAACACATTATTTTAACAGTCAACATTAAAACCGTATTAAAAGAAGTCATCGTGCATTTAATCATAATAATATTACCTTTTATTTTTGTTTAATTTTAAGGGTAAAATTTAGTTTCTTTTCGACTAAACGACGCAAATAATAACTACTAAGAATAATGCAGTTCAAATTTTTTTGCGGACATGAAATCTGGCAAAAATAATTTCCTATGTATTTTTCCAATTGTTCACAATCCGGGAAACACCGTGTATATACTTATAAAAAACTCGGTATCAATTGGACTTGCAATAAATATGATATAAGGAGTATTTACAACAAAAGTGGGACACAACTGTATTATTATTATGTTTTAATTCTTTCATCTCACGATTTAATTGTTTAATCTAATAGTCTTACCGGTTCCGGAAGTACCAGCGGTAATATCTCCGAAGAGATTACCTGTGAAAAGATCTCTTAATATGTCGATCTACAAAAATAATACCATAAAAACAGATGAAAGTAGTGACTCTTCAGATCAAGAAATATTAAATTTAATTAAATATGACCAGTCCCAACACAGCAATTGTATTCTTGGTAATTCCACGCCAGTACAGTGGGAAATGGACCCGCGCCTTTTAACCATGCCTTCACCTTCGAAAGCCACCCTAACTCCGAGAAAACAAAAATTAAAAGTGAAGATTGCTACATTAAAACGGCGATTAAATATGAAGGGTTCTCAGAACTACAGACTCCGGCAGAAAAATTTGTCCTTACACGCGCAGTCAACCTTGAGTAATTTGTTAAGGAATAAGGCACCGGCTGTAAAAACATTAGTTTATATGCAATGTCTCCACAAAAACAGAACAAAGTGGACAACCTCTGAAAAGCAGTTGGCTTTATCACTGTATTACAAATCACCAAGCAATTATAAATTTATGTTGAAAAATTTAAAATTTGCACTACCTGGTATATCTACAATACAGTCTTGGTTAAAGATTTATAATTTAGAAACGGGGGTTAACACAACTTTGATAAAGAAATTGTCATTGAAGGTAAAAGGTATGCAGGAAGATGAGAAAAAATGTGTGTTGATGTGCGATGAAATGGTAGTTAAAAAAGGTTTGGACTATAACAAATTTCATGACAAAATTGAAGGGTTTGAAGATTTTGGACCATTTGGCCAGAAAGACCAACTTGGAACTCATGGAATTGTGTTCTACTTAAGAGGGCTTTTATATAAATGGAAAATTCCGTTTTGTTATTTTGTATCTGCAGGACCGGTGAAAGGTGAAGTTCTGCAAAAATTAGTCCTTTTTGTTCTGAATAGATTGTTTAAAATCGGCTTGAAACCAAGAGTGTTTGTATGCGATCAGGGTTCAAATAATAGAACCGCTATTGCAAAGTTGGGTGGAAGTGTAAATAATCCGTGGATTATGGTTAATAATCAAAAAGTATACGTTTGTTTCGACCCTCCTCATTTATTAAAAAGTTTGCGTAATAATTTTATGAACGGAAAACTTGAAGTTCGTGTAGGTAACAACCAGGTTTCTTGGACCGACTTTACAAAAACTTACGAAATAGATAGAAGTAGCAATGTTACACGATGCATGCTAAAAATTACTCAGAAGCATATCACACCCACAACGTTTCAAAGAATGAGGGTGAAGCTTGCAGCGCAAGTGTTTAGCAACTCTGTTTCGGCTGCAATACTAACAGCAGCAGCAACTAAACAATTAAAGAGTAATACCGCCGTTAATACAGCGATGTTTCTCAAAAACATTAATAACATATTCGACTGCTTAAACAGCAGAACAGTGCGGGATTCAAATCCATACAGATGCGCATTGTCCACTTATAAACCGATTCCCGAAAAAACACTCAGAGATGCTGAAGATTATTTCAATAATATAGGCTTCTACGAAAACGGAAAACTTCGTAAAAATATTTATTGCATTGAAGGTTTTAAGTGGACAATAAAAGCTACACTTCAATTATGGCAGGAATTGCAAAACGAGGGCAAAAAATACTTATTGACATCAAGGCTTAACCAAGATCCCCTAGAAAATGCATTTTCTGTCATTCGAAACAGAGGCGGATATAATCCACAGCCTACCGTGAAGCAATTTCGAATCGCTTTGCAGCATAATATGCAAATTCGTTTGCAAATGTCGGTCGAAGGGGCTAATTGTGAAATAGATGACAACGAAGTGTTGGCGATGATACCCAAAACTACAGATATATTAACAGAAGACGAAAATGAAACTGAATTTGACGAAGATCATATGAATATTCTAGAAGACGAAGATCATATTATGAATATTCCGGAAAACCTAGAAAAAGTCGAAAGAGTACAAGATCAAACAATCGATTTAAACCAGCAGGACAATAATAAGGCCACTTTAGAAACCTGTACAAATACTTATGTAGCAGGTTATTTGATTCACTACCTTTTAAAAAAAGTAAATTGTAATCATTGCAAAAAAAATTTCATGAAGAACAATGAAGTGTTATTAAGCAGCAGAGAATTATTATTATTAAATAAGGACTATGGTCATGGCGATGACACTATAAAACATCTAATCAGGCCTGAAGATAAATTTGCAAATATTGTAGATTCTTTGTTACGCTGCTTTAATCATTGGTTTAGTCTTTACAAATTAGAAAAAAAAATTATAAAAAGTATTAGAGTTCAATTAATAGATTTCGTAAATAAAAATTATAATAACTGGTTTGAACTTGATACTTGCCAAGATCATAAGTTAATTATTTTAGATCAGTTACTAAAAATTAAATTGTTTAGAAATTTAAAATGGGAGACTGAGAATATTCCCACAAAAAAATCTAGAACTGTATTACATGCTAAACCCGCTAAACCCCACAGAAAAATTAGAATTCTTGCTTCATAAATACATTTTTTAATTAAAAAGCATGTTTTTTTTATAGGTCGCGTCGAGTATTTAAACGTGGTTTACTATTGGTAAACGAAAGTTTGCGTAAGTTTACACGTTACACTACAGTACCTACTAAACGTAAATTCTAACTTTTTTAATTTATTTTTTAATTTTCATTTCGACAGTTCTGACTCTGTGCTAACTTAAATGGCGAGTTCTGTTTGAAATTCTAACTTTTTTAATTTATTTTTTAATTTTCATTTCGACAGGTACTTTAAGGTAATTAACAATAATTATAAGAATTAGTTATTATAAATACCAATTAAAAACATAAAAATTAAAAAAAAACTAAAAAAACTAAAAAATATTTCAAAAAAACACCCTGTAGGCTCTCCTTGTATATTTTATGAATTATGTCCACGGTTGGAGCCGAAGAGGCGATGCAGTAGAGGTCAACGCTAGGGGGTGCAAACCCCGCGGTAAGTTATAACATGCGAAAGTCCGATTAATCGCTAATATGATTTTATGTCTCTTTTCATGTTCTTCTTGTTGTGGGTCGCGTGAAACGTATCAATACGGTCCTGAACGAGTTTGTGGCAGCTGAAGCCGTTCCTGCATTCTTACTTAATCATGAAATGTAATAAAAGCCTAATAAAATATCTTCAAGTTTCAAACAAATAAAACTTCACTCCTTCAATTTATTTATTTATTTTAAATTTAAATTGTATAATACGGATGTAGGTTTGTAAATCCGTAAATTATATGACCCTTAACAGCGCTATGCCAGTGGCTGTCGGCGCTGTCGCAACGGACCGCACCGCATATACGAAATAAGCAAATTTCTAAACCCTAACATTGGATTATGATTTTGTAATATGCGGCAGCACTTGCCGTGAGCTTCAGCGGGGTGGGACGAGCGAGGGGTAAAAATACCTGACCGTCGTTTTAAGACATGGAGGTGAGATATCTTCCCAAATACCTCAATCAACGGTTTTATCCACAGTGCTCCAAAAAAGATCGAGCACATTCAACGCGACACTGGCGCTGAACTGCTGAGAGATGTTTGGGGACTCACCTTGCACTAACTTTATTCATGCCTAAATGATCGTGGAGGATTCGGCGAACGCTTGTATCTGCAAGCCCCGACATTTTTGATATTTCTTTCACCTTCATTCTGAATGTGGGCGTGCTACGAGTAAGACGCTTGGCAAACCGCTCCGCGTGTGTATAGCTTTGTAAAAAGTGCCTTAAGTCGTGATAAATAATCTGTGAGTGGCCCATTCTCTAAAAAAGTTCAAGATGTCGGTGCTTACTAGAAACCAGGCTTCCAAGGAGCAGTTAAGGGAACAACCCAAGGAACAGAAGAACGATCTTTTGGCGGTAATGAAGCAGACGTTTACGGATCTCTTCAATGAACCGGAATTTATGGACCCTCTAATTGAAAAACTGGCGACTAATCTTACAGCCAGGATTCAGTCTCAGCTTGATGTGCAAGAAGCCAAGGTAAAAAAACTGGAGGAAGATAACCTTTCATTAACTCGTAAATTGGACGCGTTGGAACAATATACACGTCGTAACAGCGTCCGTATTTTTGGAATTCCTGAAAGCGGCAAACCAGGCGAAGAAGAGGATTTGGAAAATAAAATAATCAAGATATGTTCCGAAAAACTGCAAGTCAACATTTCTTCTGGGGCTATCGACCGCTGTCATAGAATTGGGATAAATAGGAACGCCGGACCTCGCGCCGTCATCGTTAAATTCACGAGTTATAAATCAAAATTTCTAGTTTTTAGCCGCAAAAAACTCCTTAAGGGAACACGCATCGTCATAAGTGAGGATCTCACAAAAACCAAACATGATCTGTACAAAAAAGCCCAAACTAAATTCGGCTTAGGTAAAGTCTGGACACGTGATGGAAATATCATGGTAAAAACTGCAAATGGTGTAAACACTATTAATTACAGCACCACTTTGGAAAGCCTATAATTACATTTTGTTATAATTACACATGCTATTGGGTAGTTTAGAATTTTAATTTTTACGTATTTTTCAAAGTTTATTTGGATCGATTTAAATTGTGGCACATTTTTGTGGTTGATAACGTGGAGTAGGTGTCTGCAGGTACTAGATTAGGTACAACTAGGCACATCTGTGTCAATACTAGTGTGCTTAAAATCTAACTTTGGTTAGTGCCTTGACGCTATAATTTATCTACATTTTATTTTTGGTTTTGATAATATACAATTAAAGCAATTTAGGATATTTATGAAATTTAAAAGTTTAGCCATAGGCTATGTTAATGCACGCTCAATTTATACGAAACTTATAGATATAAAATGTATTATTAGTAAATATAATTTAGATGTATTGTGTGTTTCAGAAACCTGGCTGTCCCCTGATATTGACTCTGAATTTGTAAATATTGAAGGTTTTGTTTTACATCGTCAAGATAGGAATACTCGTGGCGGCGGAGTAGCTATCTACCTGCGCGATAGTTTTCACTGTGTTATCATAGATGTTACTGGAGATATAGAACAACTTTGGGTTGGTATCAAATCTAAAAAACTATCACTGGCTATCGGAGTTGTATATAGGCCTCCTAAACAAAACGTTATTGAATTTATAAATGAACTGGAAAACACTCTTTCACAAACATTTTGTACGTATGATGAAACTATTTTTTGTGGAGATGCAATCATTTTTGGACTCATTTGGTCTGGTGCAGATTATTAATTCTCCTACACGCATTACAAGAACATCTCTAACTTTAATCGATTTAGTTATAACTACAAATGTTGACATTATAAATAACACAGAAATTGTTGATATACCTACTATTTCTGATCATCAGTTTATAACTTGGGAAATAAATGTAACTGTGAGTAAAACTGAAAACTGTTGTAAAGTATATAGGGATTTTAAAAATTCGGATATTAATGAATTTTATGCAGAACTTCAAACATTACCCTTAGATCATATTTACAATTTAGCTAATATTGATGATAAAGTACAATATTTTAACACTCTACTTATAGATTTAATAAATGTCTATTTTCCCGTTAAAACTTCTGTTTTCAACAGACCGCCGAAACCTTGGATCACTTCCAATATTAAATTGATGATGTCACTCAGAGATAAGGCTTTACAACGATATAAACGCACACATAAGGTTGCTCATTTTGAATATTACAAAACTTTACGAAATTTCACTACTTCCTCTATTTACAGAGAAAAAAAGGCATACCTTCAATATTCACTCCGTTCGAATAATTCCAAAACTTTATGGAAAAATTTAAAACAATTCGAAATTGTTAGAGCAACAAAAAATAAAAATATACCGCATGCACTCAAAGTTCCCGACAATATAAATAATTATTATGTCAACTCAATACCTAGTCTTAACATATCCGATGACGATTTATTACAGTTTTACAACAACAATCTCAAATGCGATTTTGATGAGCCTTTTGATTTTACCTCTGTAAATGAGGAAGAAGTTCAGAAAATATTAAATTCTATAAAATCTAAATCTACTGGTGCCGATGGCATTAATATAATTCTATTACATATCTGTTCCCCTTATATACTTCCATATGTTACCCACTTAATTAATTATTCTTTACAGTCGCATAATTTTCCTTTATTATGGAAACAGGCCATAATCAAGCCTTTGCCCAAGGTCTCTGAGCCGACCACGTACAAAGATTTACGTCCTATAAGCTTGCTTCCAACGCTATCGAAAATATTGGAAAGAGTTATGGATAGTCAATTACGGAGTCATATTGCAAGGTACAATATTCTCCCGCCAATGCAGTCGGGCTTTAGGCCAGGTCATAGTTGTGCTACAGCTTTATTAAATATCACTGATGATATTTTTAAAGCTACTGATCGTGGTCTCTTTACTATTCTGGTACTATTAGATTTTAGTAAAGCATTTGAAATGATTAAACACAATATGCTTCTAGCTATTCTGCATTTTATAGGACTATCTTCAAATGCTATTCAGTTAATGCGAAGCTATTTAACTGATCGAACTCAAAGAGTATTCTTGGACGGGGTCGTCTCTGGGTCCTTGGAGTTGAGAGTGGGAGTTCCACAAGGATCGATATTGGGACCACTTCTTTACATTGTCTACACCAATAACTTCCATAATTCTATCTCGAACTGCAAATTACATATGTACGCCGACGACACTCAATTATACTATTCCTTTGACATCAAGGATAGCTTAGATGCTGAGAATATAATTAACACCGACTTAATGTGCTTAGCTGATATATCAAAAAAACACTCACTTATGCTTAATCCATCAAAAACTGTTTGTATATTGTTCGGGAAAAAAGCTTATCGAGCTTCAATAGCGGAAACCGTAACTATCACAATCGATAATGAAACAATATCTTTTGTGGACAATGTAAAGAATCTGGGACTAATTATTGATGCCGATCTAAGGTTTGAAATGCATGTGAATAAATGTCTGCAAAGGGCTTATTGTAATTTAAAGTTGCTGTACACTAATCGCACCTTTTTAACAATAGATTTAAAGAAAAGATTATGTGACGCTCTCGTGCTTTCCCATATGACACACTGTGATGTTGTTTACGGTCCATGTTTAACAGCAGTCGCAGCTAAACGAATTCAAAAATTGCAAAATGCGTGTATGAGGTTTATATTATGCATCAGTAGAAGAGAACATATATCGCACAGACTCCTTGAGCTTAACTGGTTGGGTATGCACAGTCGCCGTTTGCTACATTCGGGAATACTATTTTTTAAAATCCTTAATCATAAATGCCCTAAGTATTTATACAACAGGATTAGCTTTAGAACAGATGTACATCATCTCAACTTGAGGCATAGGGGATTATTAACTATACCCTTACATTCCAGTTCTCTATTTCAAAGGTCATACTCTTATCAGATTTCTAAATTTTACAATTCACTTCCCCCTAAGCTTAAGTCCGATAACTTTCAAAAATTCAAACAGGGGCTCAGTGTTGCTCTATCCGATAAACAGTTGGGCTTGCATTAACTATTCCTAATTTGCGAGATTTTTGTACTTATATATGTAGCGTCAGGTTACTTAATTATAAGTGACTTCTAATTTAATATATCTTTTGGCATTCCACAACTCTGATTTCTTTACGTCGTAGGTTAAGTGGAAGAACAGGACACCTCCTGAACTTCGCCTCGTGATTGTTTTGGTTTACTTGCTGTAAGTTGTTTTGCTGTGCTCTTTTTTTTTTATACTTTTGTGTAAGCTGTGAAACAATAAAGAATGTATTTATTTATTTATTTATTTATTTTGTCCCGTTTTTGTAGAATTTGCAATTTCTTAAAATTTTTGACAAATGCTTAAAAATTGAAAATCAAATTTTTTACTAATTATAAAATCACTGTAAAAAGAAGTTGTGTGAGTGTATCACACCAGATTCTTTCAACAGCGGTCCCAGGTATTATTTAATTTATATTTAAATTTACAGGGCTTAATTCACAGCTCATAAACGATTGACGATCCATAAACCTTTTTTGCCATGACACTCTTCATTAAGGCAACAAATGGACTTTTAATTAATTTGCATTAGAACATTGTAAATTGTGAAAAAAATAGATTTCGACTATTTTGGTCAATCTGAAAATTTTTTGATTAATTTTTATTTTCTATAAAAGTAGGCATATAATTGTTCAGTATCTTGCATCTACGTTTTATTGTTGTAGGCTACTGGTTTGTAATAAAATTATTTAGAAATTGTAAAGATAAAATTTTTAAAGGGTAGGTACTATAATCGACTAAAATGTAAAATCGATATGCAGTTAAATAAGATAGAAAGGTGTGAAGGTAATAAATTAAAGACTATTGAATCATTCTAATATCAAAATTACAATACAAATTCGAAGGACCCTTTGCTAAATCTGTTTACTAAGATAACAAGCCAACCTTACCTGGTGTTTTCGGTATTAACTCGGCAGCTGGCTCTTCAAAAAGCTTCTTTTACTTCCTGTGACAAATTCGTGCACACAACACCCAAATTGACAAATTTACTTCTGTCCCACACAAACAAAAAACTGGACCACCAGATTATTGTTCAAATATATATACAGTGTGTCCCCGGATAGGTGAAACGACTCTTGTGAAAGGTAAAAAGTTCTCGATTTAAATTTTCATTTTTTGGAGTTCATCCCTGCTTGGTTCAAGGCGAATTTCCAACATAATTTCAGTTCTGAGAAATCAAGTATGCTTTGGAAATTTTAAAAAAACCTAGCTTTCTGTTAGGTAAAGTACCTTTTTTGTGGCAAATACGACAAAAAGTTATTAAGAAAAGTTGTTTAGAATCAACACATAGGCCCCTATACCAAATTTCAAAATTCTCAGCCAACTTTGATCTCTCACAATTTCTTTTTATGTTTAGGTCCCAAATCAAAGAATTTTACTTTTAACAAAGATTTTTCTTGGAAAAACAAATACTTTTAACAAAGTTTTTTATTTCATAATAAAAAAACTTTGTTAAAAATTAAATTCTTTGATTTGGGAAATAAACTTGAAAGAAAATGTGATAAATCAAAGTTAGCCGCGGATTTTGAAATTTGGTATAGGGGCCTAGATGTTGATTTTAAATAACTTTTTTTTATACCTTTTTGTCGTATTTGCCACACAAAGGGTACTTTACCTTACAGAAAAATAGATTTTTTGAAAATTTCCAAGGCATACTTGATTTTTCAAACTGAAATGATGTTAGAAATTCGCCTTTAACCAAGCAGGGCTGAACCCCAAAAAATGAAAATTTTAATCGAGAATTTTTTACCTTTCACAAGAGTCGTTTCACCTATCCGGGGACACACTGTATATATTTGTTCTCAGTAAGGTGGCCGTCACATCATAAACTCAAACAGCAAAAGGTTTGACATACGTTGACGGAACATACCGCCCACCAAAAATAAGGTTTACACGAGCTTTCTTTTACATTTTTTTTTAAAATAACTACTAACACTTATTAAGAAAACTAAAAATACCATTAGTGCGACGGTAGAGGGCACAATTTAGTACAAGAACGTTGCATTACCCCCTGCGTAGTTTGGATTGTTGCAACTCTGCAAATTCCATCTTTTCCCGGATGACTACTAATTATTCTGCCCAGTCTCCAAACAAGAAGAGGGGTTAGCTCGTTTTTATTAAGAACAAGTGTTCCTATGTCTAAATTTTGGAAGATGTTAGTCTTATGCCACTTAGATTTTTGATACAGTTGATGCAAGTATTCATTGTTCCAACGGGACCAAAAACTCGGTTGCGTGCTTTGTATTAATTGCCAACGAGAAAGTCTATTAATGGGAAGATAAGACAATTTTGGATTTGGAGGAGCAGTGAGAGGCTCTAGCATTAGGAAATGACCAGGCGTTAACGATCTAAGGTCATTGGGGTCAGCACTTAGGCTGCATAACGGACGGGAATTCAATAAAGCCTCAATTTGGGCCACTAAAGTTAACAACTCTTCAAAAGTTAATATTTGGGCACCAATGACTCTGTACAAATGAGTTTTAACTACTATTATACCATTCTCTCAAATTCCTCCAAAATGTGGTGCAGAAGGTGGGTTAAAATGCCACGTGATGGCTTCGCTTTCAGCGGCCATTTTCAAACAGTCTTTTAATTGGTGGCTCGCTCCAATAAAATTAGTGCCACGGTCGCTGTAGATGTCTGAGCACCTACCCCGTCGAGCAATAAAACGACGCAAACAAGCTAAAAAGGCATCAGTAGTTAAATCTGACACTACTTCCAAAAAAACTGCTTTCACTGATAAGCATGCAAATAAACACAAATAAGCTTTTGAAGCTTTTGCACCCCTAGTGCGTTTTGTAACAATTGAAAATGGACCTCCAAAATCTACACCAACATGAGAAAAGGGTTTTGCTTGAGAAACCCGAAATTTAGGTAAATCGCCCATAGAGTATACAAAACTATTAGATCTGAACCTAAAACAACGATAGCATTTTGATAAACAACTACAAATACGGCTACGCGCACCAAGAATCCAAAAATTTTGCTGTAGCAAATAGTGAGTGGTGTTTACGCCAGAATGTAAGTTTTGATAATGAATTTGTAAAATCAATAGTTTTAAGAGAACATGAGAAGAAGGAAGTAACGCTGGATGTTTAGCTTCAAATGCTAACTCTGATTGAGATAGTCTACCTCCAACTTGTAGAGTACCGTTTTCATCTAAAAACGGGGCTAATTACATAAAAGTCTTGGGAAGTTTCTTACCACGACGAAGAGCCGAAATATCTTGTGCAAAGAATTGCTCTTGGATTACTTTTACCAAACATAAGAGAGCTTCATGAAGTTCCTTTTGAGACAAAGGTCCCAAAACGATTCTAAAAGGTATTAGCCAAGAAAGATAAGAATATACGCAAAGAGCAAATTATTGAAAGCTAGCAAATAGGTCCCGGGTGGTGTAGCTTGAACAAGCGTCCACGTTCGATCAGCAGAGTTAAGCAACGCTCTCTCTGGTCAGAACTTGGATGGGAGTTCCACGGCTGTATCTCTCGGCGCCTCGTGATACGGCTGTCACGAAATAGTTGGTCCCGGCGGACATAACAACATCATGACTGTCGTTAGTGGGGTTGGAAGTCCCCATAAATGCACGGCGACGCCTATAATTGGCCTAACGGCTGTTGGCTGAGTGCGAAATAAATAAATAAAATAAATAAATGTGAAATGCAAACTTGTCTGAATAAATTGGCAGAAAAGGGAACAGCATAAAAAATATAGGTGAAAAGTACACATTTATAAACAAATAAACAATTTGAAAGGAAGTGAACAAGGAATTAATCAAATTAGTGACGAATATGAACATGCAACGACCTCTTAATTTGTGTAATGGCGCTAAGACAATCAGTGCCAATATTCAAATATGAACAAGAATTTTATAAATGTACGTTGTTTAGTGTTAGGTAGTTAGAAGAATTTAAAATGTAAAAAAAGTATTTCACTTGAATTTAGTTCATGTCCTGTCTTTAGTTTTAAGATTAGTTTTTGTTATAGAAGGACGAGAAGAGAAACAAATGAAAAAAATTAATTCTTGACTTGCAGCTTGTGCTCTTATTTTAAATTAAGAAATTACCTACAAAAATAATAAATACAGTGAAAACAGGTATACCATAGTGTAGAGAAAATTCAGTGCACCTGTGGAAATCAAGGCAGCGTTTTCCGCAACATTAAAATTTTTGCCGCAAGAAGGGTTCCGATCTTGGTTTGTCGACATCGTTAAATCTACGAAGGCGGTTAGCTGCGACTTTAAGAACCCAGTACCTTTGCAGACTACAGGGACGAGGTCAAGGGAGCTCCAGGTACACATCGAGCATCACAAACATCGAAGATTGCGCTTCCAGAAGAGATTCGTGCCAATTCGCCCCGTTCCCGAGCATCGTCGGAGGACCGAAAGCTATTAAGGTCTGTAAAAACTTTATTATCAGTGCGAGGAAGCAGAGACTTGTACCCCAGACCAACGTTACCGTGGTGAAGACGAATCAGGCATATCAGGGCCCCTAGCTAGTCAAATTTTCCCAGTATTTGCAATAATCCAAGTTGACGTTATATGTTCTCCAAAAAACGACGCCATCAGAAACAGTTGCTAAGCTTTTCCGAGTAAAATACTGAAACAAAAGAGAATGAGTGACGCTATAAAAACGCGAAATATTAGTATTCAAACCATACCTGTAGTTTGTTCACAATTTTAATTTCCAAGTCAATTAAACGTTCACTGCAAAATAAACAAACCACTTGTTAAAATTTGATAGCAACCATATTCGCGGCTGCGTAGTTTTAAAGTATTAGCACGCCAGTGGCGTATCATTGAGTAGAAAAATCATAATTGAACAGGAACCCACCCTTTGATTTGACTCAAGTCTCGAACCGGAGCTAGCATTATAAAAATAAAATTACAGACAGAATAAAATACGAATTATTGCAAAATACTGTATTTATTTGATTTAACGTAAAAAATACATGGTATTTCTTAAACAGTCATAAAATCTGAGATAGATAATGCTGGGTAAAATATATTTACAATTACAAAATTAAAAAGATAACGTGCATAACCATAGCAATATATATTTGTTCTCAGTAAGGTGGCCGTCACATCATAAACTCCAACAGCAAAAGGTTTGACATACGTTGACGGAACAACTATATAAAAATTGGTTTCCATAGACCTCGAACATTATAAACCGATACCCTTTTCCCCCCATAGACATGTATACAAATTATTTACCAAAGTATTTAACCAAAAACTTTACTAAAACTTGCAGAAGAACTAGGCGAATTTCACCTCTACTCTACAGTAATAAATTGTACGAATATGAAAAGGTCACAACAAAAGTTCAAGCATCGGTTAGAAACTGCACCGATAAATATGACATGAGTGGATTAAGACATGGTAATACATTCTGCCTCAAACCATTCGTACCCTGTTGCAAAATATGTCATAGAAGATAAACTTGAAATCCACGAGAATTAGTATTGACGATGAAAAGATTAAACAACCTCGGTTGAAGTTAGTAATATAATATGCAAAATGCGTAGACCATGTTATATATTGCAGTGGTCTTAAGCCCTACAACTCAACTCTTATAGCATGGCCAAATTAATGGACATTTCGCTAAAGCTCAGGGTGAGTTATTTTATATAACTGCAGGGCTAAAACTTGAATTTAATAGAATGAGGGCATTTGTAAAGGGTTGCCATTAATAGCAGTATAATTAAATAAAAAACGCAATAAGCAAAGCTCAATTCTCACAGGGATCTAAGTTGACTGTAAGATCAATTTAAAATAAGAAGTTTGTGCAAAAGGTAATATCCGAACTATTAATTACAAACAGAATTGCAACGCAAGTAAAGTTAAACAGTGACATATTTGTCAGGGTTTTACAAGAAAGGTATGAGAAGCTAGATAAGCTAATGAACGTTGCAACGAGCAGCTAAGAAGGCAGGCATTAAGGCATTTAATGAAAATTGTAAGAATCAGCAAGCCAGAGTAAAAAAAGCAACGAAAATTCAACACAGCAGATGGACCAAAAATTGTGTGGAAAAACAAACAGGTGAACTCAAAACACGTCTTGGTGCAGGAAATACTCTAATAAAAAATTAATCAGTGCAGTGACTTGTGTGAACAATTAAAAGTAATTTAAATAAACGTGTAGTAGCGAAAAGACACGGTTAACTAATTATAAATGTAGACAATAATATTAAGAATAAGAATTTTGTAAATAATTTTAGTTATAGACAAATTTAGTGTTATAAGTAATTATTTTGAACTTGGTTCATATCCGTTTTTTATTTAGTATTTAACTTGGAATTGTTTATAGCGGATATTTGGGAGAACAGCAAAAGAAATTAATTATGAATTGACATGTTAAAAATGGACTCCAGTTAAATCAAATGTCCATATAATAAATGAATTTATATCAGCATACAAAGCATACCCTTTTAATGAGTGCATGTTCGTGGTCGTGTGGGAGTATTTGTATCAATTTCCGACACATTAAGTGAAAAGTTCTCCGAGCCCAGTGTACATAACCTCGAAGCCGTGCAGACCAAGTCCGATCTCTGCGTGGAGGAAAGCGAGCTGATACAGCCCAGAGGGGAAGCTTCCAGAGCATCGAGCAGCTCCGTGAGTACGTGTGCCAGGAGTTGCAGCAGGATCCGGTCAATAGCAGCCCAAGGAAATTCCATCAGCATGTCCATCGAGCTCCCGATACAAGATCGGCGAGAGCAGATACTGTTTAAGCTAAAACTAGATACGTGAGGCCCGTGAAAGTTTATGCATGTGTAAGAAGAGTCATGCTCAAGTGAATCCAAGCGATTTCCGTTGCTGTAAAATCAGTGCAGCCTGCAAAGATAGGCCGAGTCCATAATTTGAGGTTAGGGCGGAAGTCAAATCACAAAACAAACGCCGTGAAAAACAATTGAGAAATTGGCACGCGTCCCTTCAACGAACGCTAGAAAACAAATAACAATTAATGCTGCAAAAACAGACGAATTTAAATAATTACCGGTGGAACTTTGATGAATTTTCGCATTGTTTTAATTCACTGTCAGCTATCATTTTGGAGTAACGTTTGACCTAATTTCAAGTAGTTGCTTGTGCGCGGTAGAGCGAAGGCGGAATACAGATCAGTACTCATTTAATTTAAGAATTACACATTCAGCCAGGAACCTAACCGAGATTGAGTGATTGCTCTACCAAATTGAGCTAGCGATTATTTATTAATATTTGCAGATAAATAAAATATGATACAGGGCATATAACCATTTATTTAAACGAGTTAATAAAATACAACTCACTTTTAATCTACCTAGAATTTTATAGTGTAAATAAAATATTTGCATGGTGGTTCTTAATCAATATTTATTTAATTAAATCATTTAAACAACCATATGATTGCAATATATATGTACTACAAAAAACTTCAAAACAGTTTGTTATTATGAAAATTTATTAACATATTTAAACCCTGCTTTTCAAGGAACCATCTCCTGAGCGTCTCTCTAAAATTGAATAATACGGATGGGGCCATAATTATATACAGGGAATTTATTTTAATAGTTAACATAGGCATTTCGTTTCTATGCCACAATTTAATCATATAGGTCATTTCCATAGTTACAAATGGGACCAGTAGATTAGAGCGTGTATTTTACGAGTTAACATAGGAATTATTACTTGTCAAAAAGACTATTAAAAGGTATCCTAATGTATACCACTGAAGAAAAGATACAATACACAAGTTGTTCCTACGTATCTACTTTTTAGTTGCATACCTACATTCCGGTAACAAAATTAAAGTTTATTAGTAGCAAGTACCTAATTCAAATTCGTATGTTAACTCTTAAAATAAACGCTCTAATCTATTGATTTCATTGGTAACTATAGAAGTGACATGTATGATTAAATACTGGCATAGAAACGAAACTGCTATGTTAACCATTACAATAAATTCACTGTATAACAGCAATAAGATAACATGAACAACCAAATAGAATGCTTGAGTAAGAAAAAGATGACCATACAACAAAATTACTTTAGTAGGCATAATTAGTTGACATATGTCATAATTAAAGTGGGCGTCAAGCCTACTCGTATATTTGCTACTATGTGTATCTCTTTCTTACTCAAGCAATGTGTGTTATTTTCTTGTTCATGTTATCTCATTGCTGTTATATATAATTGTGGCCCCATCGGTATAAAGATACACAGTTATATACAAATACTTGGAACATGCGATCCCTTTTGGGCGAAATAACCAAAAGTCGTTACCCAGCTTAAAATAGGCCTAACTTGGCCGGCATTCCAAAAACTTAGGTATATATTCTAAGTTTCCGATATGTCTGAAAAGAAAAGTATTTAATCAATGTTTACTTCCTGTGCCAATAACATATGTGGCAGGAACACAGTGACTGAGAGAACCTCAACGAAATATATACGACGCAGCGAAAATAAATACATCAATGTTATAAACCAAAAATCTCTTAAAATGGCGACCAAGACATAAGGTCTACAGAAACCGAGAATGATCACCTAACCGGTAGACTCACGACATAAAAAGAATAATGGGAAATTGGATATAAGTGGAGCAAAACAGTAAGAAGTAGTAAGAGTTAAGAGAGGCTTTGGTTTGACAGTGGACATAAGCTATCTATTGATGTCCTCGATTGATGACAATCAGAATTACTACAGTATATTGATATCTAATGATATCTCATATATCTAAATAATTCACACAATATCATATGTTTCCAGTGCCTCTAGAGTACAACAATAAAAATATATAACAAAATTTGAATACAAGGTTACTGAAGTTCCTGCATTTTTAATGAAATATGTAGACATTAGCCGCATTAGCGGACGTATTTGGATACAGGTAAGTCAGTATAATCGTCGTATTTTGGGCTCAGACTTCTGTAGTTAAACATATCCATATGTTTTAGGGATCCATGTATGTATAAATAATGACTCCAAGATATGTTTGTAGTTCGAAACAATTAAGTAGGTGTGAGCGTGTAAAAAGTCACATGGCTTAGGTAAACATATCAGAGGGACTTCTGTATTCAAACACTTAACACCATTTACAAATTACATCTGTTTTGTTGTGCGCCAGTTTGTGTGCAGAAAATATTTATAATGCATTAGCGGGGCTTTAAGTATTGTGTATATCCAAACCG
>CALNHX010010249.1:0-42016 GCA_940337035.1 Agriotes lineatus | reverse complement strand
ACAATATGTCGAAGAATTGCTAAAACTGCTTCCCCGGAGTTGTAGACTGTGCATATTAACACCCTTAATGGTCTCATGCCCCGACTAACTATTTTCTAGGTGAAAATATAACATCCTATAGACGTCGTTTTAACACCGAAGATACAGAAATTTGATCCTAATGTGTCTTATAAAGTCGTTTTTAGCATTTAACGTTATTAGACAATTCGATAAGCGTTAGCCTGAGCAGCTACTGCATTCGATTTTCCATGCGCCATTATATACACGTCATTTGTAATTACAATACGTCGAAGAATTGCTAAAACTGTAACACCAAACCATCAACGAGAACCGAATATGTTAAACTGCTAGGTCTTTATTTAGATCCCAGTCTGAAGTTTGACATTCACACTGAAAATATTACGAAGAAATTATCCTCATACATATACGCCCTTCGTAAACTTCAGCGGGTGGCAGGTTATTGTGCAGCCAGGGAGGCCTATTTTGCTTTCATCCATAGTACCATCTCATATGGGCTCATAATCTGGGGAAGTTCTTCTGGAGCACATGATATCTTTCTGAAACAAAAAGAAGCCATTCGAATACTATGTAACGCAGAATACAGAAGCAGCTGTAAACAACTATTTATCTAAGAGAAAGTACTTACTTTGTATTCTTTGTATATACTTACTTGTTTAGTTTACGTCCACAAACACCAGCATCAGTTTCAAATACCTAGCGACATACATAACCACAACACGAGAAACAAAAACCATCTGATAATACCCTACCACAGGGTTAACTGTGCCCAATTGGGAACAAACTATGTATGTGTCAAAATGTTCAACAAGTTGCCTCGACATGTAAAAGACCTTCAAGCGAACAAATTCAAAATAGTGCTGAGAACTACCTTGTGGAAAAATGTTTCTACAACTTTACAGACTTTTTAAATTCACCTCTGCATGATCTCTAAAATAACCTTTATATATAATAATTATGTGTACTTAATATTTATTCTTTTAATTGTAAAATGTTATATTAGTTTCATGTTTTATTACACATTGCTAGATGTATTTGTTTGACTTGTCATGTGATATGTTGATGATAAATAAAATGAATTGAAATTGAAAAACTGCTTCCCGGGAGTTGTAGACTGTGCATGTTAACACATTTAATTGTGTCATGCCCCGTGTACCAATTTTCATGTTGTAAAAATAAATTTTGGGACGCTATAACAACCTGTAGACGATGTTAAAGCATCAAAGATACAGAAATTTTATCATAATGTGTTTTATAGAGTCGGTTTTAACATTTAACAATATTAGAGAAATCGATAAACGTTATCCTGAGCAACTACTGCAGTCGATTTTTCATTCGCCATTACATACTCGTCTGTTGTAATTACAATACGTCGAAGAATTGCTAAAACTGCTTATCGGAAGTTGTAGACTGTGCATATTAACACCCTCAATTGCATCATGAATCGAGTAACAATTTTATAGCTGTAAATATAAATTTTTGGACGCTATAACAACTTATATACGTAGTTTTATCATCGAAGATACAGATATTTTATCCTAATGTGACTTATAGTGTCGTTTTTAGCATTTAACGATATTAGAGATATAGATAAACGTTAGGCTGAGCAACTACTGCATTCGATTTTCCATTCGCCATTACATACACGTCTGTTGTAATTACAATACGTCGAATAATTGCTAAAACTGCTTCCCGGGAGTTGTAGACTGTGCATATTAACACCCTTAATTGCCTCTTGCACCGAGTAACAATTTTATAGCTGTGAATATAAATTTTGGGACGCTATAACAACCTGTAGACGACGTTTTAACATTGAAGAAAAACATTTTTTATCCTATTGTGTATTATAGAGTCGTTTTTAGCACTTAACGGCACTGCAGAAATCAATAAACGTTAGGCTGAGCAACTACTGCATTACATACACTTCTGTTGTAATTACAATACGTCGATTAATTGCTAAAACTGTTTCCCGGGAGTTGTAGACTGTGCATATTAACACCCTTAATTGCATCATCAACCGAGTAACAATTTTATAGCTGCAAATATAAATTTTTGGATGCTATAACAACTTATATACATCGTTTTATCATAGAAAATACAGACATGTTATCCTAATGTGACTTATAGAGTCGTTTTTAGCATTTAACGATATTAGAGAAATCGATAAACGTTAGGCTGAGCAACTACTGCATTCGATTTTCCATTCGCCATTACATACACGTCTGTTGTAATTACAATACGTCGAATAATTGCTAAAACTGCTTCCCGGGAGTTGTACACTGTGCATATTAACACCCTTAATTGCCTCATTCCCGTGTAACAATTTCCTATGTTTAAATATACAATTTGGGACGCTATAGCAACCTGTAGAAGACGTTTAAACATCAAAGATCCTGAAATTTTACCCGAATGTGTCTTATACAGTAGTATTAAGCTCTTAACGACATTACAGAAATCGATAAAGGTTAGCCTGAGCAGCTACTGCATTCGATATTCCATTCGCCATTACATACACGTCTATTGTAATTACAATACTTCGAAGAATTACTAAAACTGCTTCCCGGGAGTTGTAAACTGTGCACATTAAGACCCTTAATTGCTTCATGCCCCGAGTAACTATTTTCTAGGAGTAAATATAAATTTTTGGATGCTATAACAACCTGTAGACGACGTTTTAACATCACACACGCAGACCATTTATCCTAATGTTTCTTATAGGGTGTTTTTATCACTTAACGACACTGCAGAGATCGATAAACGTTAGTCTGAGTAGTTTCTGCATTCGATTTTCCATCCGCCATTATATACACATCTGTTGTAATTACAATACGTCGAAGAATTGCTAAAACTGCTTCCCGGGAGTTGTAGACTGTGCATATTAGCACCCTTAATTGCCCCATGCCCCATGTAACAATTTTCTAGGTGTAAATATACAATTTGGAACGCTATAACAACCTGTAGACGACGTTTAAGCATCGAAGATACAGACACTTTATCCTAATGTGTCTTATACAGTAGTATTAAGCACTTAACGAAATTACCGAAATCGATAAACGTTAGCCTGAGCATCTACTGCATTAGATTTTCCATTCCCCATTACATACACGTCTGTTGTAATTACAATACTTCGAAGAATTACTAAAACTGCTTCGCGGGAGTTGTAGACTGTGCATATTAACACCCTTAATTGCCTCATGCCCCGTGTAACAATTTTCTAGGTGTAAATATACAATTTGGCACGCCATAACAACCTGTAGACGACGTTTTAACATCAACCATGCACACAATTTATTTTAATGCATCTCATAGAGTGTTTTTAGCACATAACAACACCGCAGAAATCGAGAAACGTTAGCCTGAGCAGTTACTGCATTCTATCTTCCATTCGCCATTACATACACGTCTGTTGTAATTACATTGCGTCGAAGAATTGCTGAAACTGCTTCCCGGGAGTTATAGACTGTGCATATTAACACACTTAATTGCTTCATGCCCCGAGTAAAAATTTTCTAGGAGTAAATATAAACTTTGGACGCTATAACAACCTGTAGACGACGTTTTAACATCAAACACGCAGACCATTTGTTCTAATGCGTCTTATAGAGTGTTTTTAACACTGAACGACACTGCAGAAATCGATAAACGTTAGTCTGAGTAGTTTCTGCATTCGATTGTCCATCCGCCATTATATACACGTCCGTTGTAATTACAATACGTCGTAGAATTGCTAAAACTGCTTCCTGGGAGTTGTAGAATGTGCATATTAGCACCCTTAATTGCCTCATGCTCCGTGTAACAATTTTGTAGGTGAAATTATTATTTTTGTGGCGCTATAACGTCCTATAGACGGCTTTTTAACATCGAAGATACAGAAATTTTATCCTAATGTGTTTTATAGAGTAGTTTTTAGCACTTAACGACATTAGAGAAATCGATAAACGTTAGCCTGAGCAGCTACTGCATTCGATTTTCCATTCGTCGTTACATACACGGCTGTTGTAATTACAATAGGTCGAAGAATTGCTAAAACTGCTTCCCGGGAGTTGTAACGGTGAATATTAATACTCTTAATTGCCTCATGCCGCGAGTAACAATTTTCTAGGTGTAAATATAAATTTTCGGACGTTATAACAACCTGTGGACGACGTTTTAACATCAAAGATGCAAACAATTTATCCTAACGAGTCCTATAGCGTGTTTTTTAGCACATAGCGACGCTACAGAAATCGATAAACGTTAGCCTGAGCAGCTACTGCATTCGATTTTTCATTCGTCATTACATACACGTCTGTTGTAATTACAATACTTCGAAAAATTGCTAAAACTGCTTCCCGGGAGTTGTAGACTGTGCATATCAACACCCTTAATTGCCTCATGCCCCGACTAACAAATTTTTAGGTGAAAATATAATTTTTGATACGCTATAACATCCTATAGACGTCGTTTTAACATTGAAGAGACAGACATTTTATCCTAATGTGTCTTATAGAATCGTTTTTAGCATTTAACAATATTAGAGAATCGATAAACGTTAGCCTGAGCAGCTACTGCATTCGATTTTCTATTCGCCATTACAGATTTTTTTCTAATGTGTCTTACAGAGTCGTTTTTAGCACTTAACGACACTGCAGAAATCGATAAACGTTAGTCTGAGTAGTTTTTGCATTCAATTTTCCATCCGACATTATATACACGTCTGTTGTAATTACAATACGTCGAATAATCGCTAAAACTGCTTCCCGGGAGTTGTAGACTGTGTATATTAACACCCTTAATTTCCTCATTCGCCGTGGTGTAAATATAAATGTTGGGTTTGTTATAACAACCTGTAGACGACGTTTTAACATCAAAGACGCAGAAAATTTAGTCTAATGTGTCTTATAGAGTGTTTTTAGCACATAACGACACTACAGAGATCGATAAACGTTAGTCTGAGCAGCTACTGTATTCGATTTTCCATTCGCCATTACATACACGTCTGTTGTAAATACAATACATTGAAGAACTGCTAAAACTGCTTCCCGGCAGTTGTAGACTGCGCATATTAACACCATTAATTGCCTCATGCACCCAGTAACAATTTTATAGCTGTAAATATAAATTTTGGGACGTTATAACAACCTGTAGACGACGTTTTAGTATCAAAGATGCAGACAATTTATTATAATGTGTCTTATAGAACCTAACGACACTGCAGAAATCGATAAACGTTAGTCTGAGCAGCTACGGCATTCGATTTTCTATGCGCCATTACATACACGTCTTTTGTTATTACATTAAGTCGTAGATTTGCTAAAACTGCTTCCCGGGACTTGTAACTGTAAATATTAACAGTCTTAATTGCCTCATTCCCCGTGTAACAATTTTCTAGGTGTAGAAATACACTTTGGGACGCTATACTAACCTGTACACAATGTTTAAACATCGAAGATCCAGAAATTTTATCCTAATGTGTCTTATAGAGTAGTATTTAGCACTTAACGACATTACAGAAATTGATGAACGTTAGCCTGATCAGCTACTGCATTCGATTTTCCATCCGCCATCACATACATGTCTGTTGTAATTACAATACGTCGAATAATTGCTAAAACTGCCTCCTGGGAGTTGTAGACTGTTGATATTAACACCCTCAATTGTTTCATGCCCCAAGTAACAATTTTCTAGGTGTAAATATACATTTTTGAACGCTATAACAACCTCTAGACGACGATTTATTACTATAGAGACAGAACTTTGTTCCTAATGTGTCTTAGAGAGCGTTTTTAGTACATAAAGACACCACAGAAAGCGATAGACGGTAGCCTGAGCAGCTTCTGTATCGGATTTCCCATTCGCCAATATATACTCATCTGGTATAATTAGAAGACGTCGAAGAATTGTTAAACTGCTTCCTAGGAGTTGTAAACTATGCATATTAACATCCTTAATATCCTCATGCTTCGAGTAACATTTTCTAGTATAAATTTTGGGGCGCTACTATACGGCAGTATAGAGAAGAAACTTTGACCCTAATGTGTCTTAGAGAGTTTTTTAGTACATATGGACACCACAGAAAACGATAGACGGTAGTCTGAGCAGCTTCTGCATTGGATTTTCCATTCGTCATTACATAGTCGTCAGGCATAATTACAAGACGACGAAACATAACTAAAACTTCCCGGGAGTTGTAAACTGTGCACATTAACACCCCTAATTGACTCATGCACCGAGTAACAGTTTTCAATGTGTAGATATACATTTTGGGACGCAATAATAACCTCTGGACGACGTTTTAACATCAAATATACAGTAATTTTATCCTAGTGTGTGTTAGAGGGTGCTTTAAGCATATAAGACACCACAGAAAGCGATAGATGTTAGCTTGAGCAGTTTCTGCATTGGATTTATTATTCCCCACTACATAGTCGTCTGGTATAATTACAAGACGTCGAAGAATTGCTAAAACTGCTTCCCGGAAGACAGAAATCTGATCATAATGTGTCTTAGAAAGTGTGTTTAGCACATAACGACACAACAGAAAGCGATAGAGGTTAACCTGAGCAGCTTCTGAATTGGATTTTCCATTCGTCATTACATGCACGTCTGGTATAATTACAGGACGTCGAAGAATTTCTTAAGCTGCATCCTGGGAGTTGTATACTGTGCGTATTAACATTTTTAATTGCCTCATGCTCCAAGTAGCAATTTCCTAGGTCTAAATATAAATTTTGGGATGCTATAATAACCTCTAGACCACGTTTTAAACATTAAATAGACAGAAATTAGATCTTAGTGTGTCTTTGAGGTTGTTATCAGCACATAAAGACATCAAAGAAATCGATAGACGTTAGCCTGAACAGCGTATGCATTGGATTTCCTATTCTTATCTGTTATAATTAGAAGACGTCGAAGAATTGCTAAAACTGCTTCTAGGGAGTTGTAAACTGTGCATATTAACATCCTTAATTGCCTCATGCTTCGAGTAACAATTTTCTAGGTGTAAATATAAATTGTGGGTCGCAATTACGACTGCTATACGACGTTTAACACTAGAGAGATAGAACTTTGATCCTAATATGTTTTTACACATATAAATACCACAGAAAGCGATAGATAGCCTGGGCAGCATCTGCATTGGATATTCTAATCCCCATTACATAGTCATCTGGCATAATTACAAAACCACGAAAAATAGCTAAAACTGCTTCCCGGAAGTTGTAAACTGTGCATATTAACACCCCTAATTATCTCATGCAGAAAGTAACAATTTTCTTGGTGTAAATGTAAATTTTGGGACGCGATAACAACCTCTAGACGACATTTTACCACTATAGAGACAGAACTTTGTCCCTAATGTGTCTTAGAGACCATTTTTAGTACATAAAGGCACCACAGAAAGCTATAGACGGTAGCCTAAGCAGCTTCTGCATGAGATTTTCCATTCGCCATTACATAGTCTTCTTGTATAATTACAGAACCTCGAAGGATTGATAAGACTGCTTGCGGGAAGTTGTAATCTGTGCATATTAACACCCCTAATTATCTCATGCAGAAAGTAACAATTTTCTAGGTGTAAATGTAAACTTTGAAAAGCGATAACAACCTCTAGACGACGTTTTACCACTATAGAGACAGAACTTTGTCCTTAATGTGTCTTAGAGAGCGTTTTTAGTACATAAAGACACCACAGAAAGCCATAGACGGTAGCCTGAGCAGCTTCTGCATGGGATTTTCCATTCGCCATTACACGGTCGTTTTGTATAATTACAATACGTCGAAGAATTGCTAAGACTGCTTCCCGGTAGTTGTAAACTGTGCATGTTAACAACCCTAATTGCCTCATGCACCGATTAACAACGTTCTAGGTGTAAATATAAATTTTGGGTTGTTATAACGACTGCTATACGACGTTTTACCACTATAGAGACCTAACTTTGTCCCTAATGTGTCTTAAAGAGTGTTTTTAGTACATAAAGACACAACAGAAAGCTATAGACGGTAGCCTGTGCAGCTTGTGTATTGGATTTTCCATTCGCCAATATATACTCATCTGGTATAGTTAGAAGACGTCGAATAATTGCTAAAACTGCTTCCCAGGAGTTGTAAACTGTGTATAATAACACCCCTAATTACCTCATGCACCGAGTAACAATTTCCAAAGTGTAAATATAAATTTTGGAACTCTGTAACAACTTCTAGACGACGTTTTAGCGTTATAGAGAAAGAACTTAGATCGTAATGTGCCTTAGAGAGTGTTTTTAGCACATAAACACACCATAGAAAGCGATAGACGTTAGCCTGTGCAGCTTGTGCATTGGATTTCCTACTCGCCACTACATACTGGTCTGGTCTAATTAGAAGACGTCGAAAAACAGTTAAAACTGCTTCCCGGGAGTTGTAAGCTGTGCATATTAACACCCCTAATTGCCTTATGCACCGCGTAAAAGTTTTCTAGCTGTAAATATAAACTCTGGTAGGCTATAATTAACCCTAGACTACGTTTCAATATCAGAGATACAGTAATTTTATGCTAGTGTGTGTTAGAGAGTATTTTTAGCACGTGAAGACTCCGAAGAAGGCGATAGACGTTAGCCTGAGCAGCTTCTGCATTGGATATCCCATTCGCCACTACAGACGTCGAAAAACAGCTAAAACTGCTTCCGGGAGTTGTAAGCTGTGCAGATTAGCACCCCTAATTGCCTCATGCACTGAGTAACAATTTTCAAGGTGTAAAGATAAATTTTGGGACGCTGTAACAACCTCTAGACCTCTGCTCGAACATCGCTTCACTCAATTTTCCAGGCAACCAAGATCAAGCGCGAGATATCCGGCGTCGATACCATCCTCGTAGAACCGAAGTACCATGCAAAAATATAGACGTGAGAATGTATTTATAAACCGCGGTCGTAGGCAGTAAATAAAATAAAGGTTAAACTGCGAGTTCTCCTTTCTGAAGCGTGCTCATGTTGCCGTAGACCCAGATAAGAGGGTTGTATCGTAGACCAACAGCAAGGAGGAGTTAGTATAGAAATGCGTTGTGGTGCGTACACTCTGTTGCATCCTAAAAACATGTATTCTGTAATATTGTAAGCTGCTAGCCGCAGTTTTTATATTTTTTCTATAGTGCGAATGTTGTGAGAAAGTAGGTTGAAACCGTAACCTTAGCCCTTTCTACATTTGAACAAACCCTGTAAAACTGCAAGTCGATAGCGCGATCCATCCATATCATGAAATTTCATTTACTTTGTTAACGCAGGGTGCGAAATTTAATTCTGCCCGTTGAGTAATTTCAAAATGTAAGAGAAAACGTCATGTACTTCGTCGGATGCCGCATAAGAAATTGAATTGTGTGCACTTCGTCGTATGCTTCCTGAGAATGAACGTGCGTTGGCTCTGGTGAATAAATAAAATCACGTTAGTAGAGTTTGGATGTATTTACTTCATTAAATGTATCCTGTGAAATTACGTTTGCCTCACCGAATAGACCCCGTAAAAAAATTAAGTAGAAACCTCAACCTCTATATGTCTCTAGTTGAGTATATCTTCTTAGAAAGTGCTCACCTTTAAATTCCTAAGTTTTTTGTTTGTTGCTGAGTCCCTGTTGCTTCTTCGGTTAAGAATTGTTGCTGAGAGTGCTTGCTGTGTCCTCGCTTGTTTCTGGTGACTTTCTAGTGGCTGATTGTTGCTGTTTGTTTTTAGGCGCCATTTCGCAAGTGCTGCGAGTATTAAAACACGATTTTGTGTTATGAAGGTAAAAATGAATCTGTACACTAACCGCAGCGAAATATTGGAATCACCGGCCAGTGTTGCATCACCTCCGAGTTTTTCAGTAAGTACTGACGCATTTATGAAACATTCTAAATTTCTACTTACGTGGTGGCATACTATTATGGTCGCCCTCCTGCTATGTTCGACGTAAATTTGTAACTGCCCGCTAATTAAATCTGCACAAAGACCTGCTATTTATTTAAATGCTGAGCTTTGTTTTGTGATAGCTAAACTTCTATGCTTAGTTACAACAATAGAATGCTTGCATCGTGGGTTGCGTTTGTGATTAATTAATATAACCCTGTTCATGTGTACTATGGTTTTGCGTATGGATAATGTTACATCAACAATTGCCGATGGTAAATCGGAACATGCTCGCACTAACTCAGGAGAAGGGTCGTGGGCAACTTACCTTCCAAAAAAACTAAAGATCGAACGGATAAGGGCGCCAAGAGGTTTCAATAGCCTATGTTCCACTCGTTCGTTTAAGCAACAAACCTACTAAATTCGCTCAAGATAGCAATGCAACGTAAACAATAAAACAAAACCCACCGAGTAATAAATCGTATAATATTTCTAATAGATACTGGATCGGATAACAGGGAGGCATAAAATTGTTTTGTAATTACTGGCATAAAGTACACAGACAAGACTAGCACAAAATAAATATGTATCACAGTATGCAAATATATATCACATTGTTACTTATTTCACAGATTCAATCGGGTGCATCCGAAATCGCAGCTAGGCTGACGGCCTCGTAACTAATTTCTAAATGGACTTACTTTCAGCACTAAATTTGGCCAAAACACGTTAATTAATAGCAAACCGAAGGCTAAGAGAATGTTACCGTTGTACTGCGTTCCACTTTTTAATATGTATCAAGTTAATAATTTACGAATACCCACGTAAGCAATCAGATCTGTCTGCCCTATGGAAATAAGCACTGCTGGCTGAATACTGTTCCAGTTATTTTAATTAATCCAAAGGAGCATGGAACTATCGCAACTAGGTTTGCCACTCGCTCAGCGAAATTTCAATCCAAAATGAGCTTCGGCGACATTACTTTAAAATAAGCACAGCGTAAGCTCGCACTTCGTGTGACACCTGATTACAACAATTACTTGCGGTGAAGCCGCTAATAAAAGAACCCTATATTAATTGCTAAACAAGATAACGCAGGCAATTGAAAATTCCAGTGCATCCTAGCAGTTAACGAACATAATACTATGCCGCACAACGAAATCGTTTGAGAGTTCGTATAACAAAATGCAAAATAATCGAGGTAGGTTTCAAACCAGACTCGGCATCACGAGGTCACTCCAAACACCAGGGGGCTGCTCCTCAGGGAAGCTGTGAGCCACCGCAAACAGGACTCTGCCTCAAATCTCTCCGAGGGGTGTGCGAAGAACCACAGCAATCGACTCTGGGATGATCTCAGCCCGAAGCAAGGAGCTGAGCAAACACACAACCAAAATTAGTGGTCGAATAAGAAGAGAGAAGCGTGCTTACCCAGGAAAGCCTGATAATCGCCTAACAGAAAAATGTGCTTTTACACTAACAGAGGTATTGGTAATCTTTCCTGGCCCATCGACGAAAAGGATGCTAAAATAACGACTGCCACAACCACTAGGTTCTTTGGGCGTCCTTTACGAACCCTTCTTTCAGTTCAGCTTCCTACATGGGAGACGATGCACCTCAAAGATTGTCCAAAAGCAATTTAGCGGGCGGACATTTTAGCAAGAACTTTTCACGAAAAACGGACGCTTCCCTAACGCCATCTCACGACAACGGCGGAAGTTGTTGGTGCCGATAATACAGAGCCCTGAACCAATATTTTAAATACGAACTTCCCAAAGAGAAAATAGAAACCTGTATTTCCACTAGAACTGTTTCAATTGCGATTTGAATTGTCCGAAAACGACAAAGGTTGCCTGCCAATCAGGCGGAGAGTACTGCATAATTACGAGAAAACAATTCATTGGTTTCAACTCCCCCCTTTCTTAAAGAGGTTTGACCCTCAAACATCCAAACTACAACCATAAAAACCACGAAAACCCGCACCTCAGAACAACAACTACTGGTGTGGACAGAGGTGACACCCAGAGGACCTCAAAGCCAGAACGACCCACACGACAGGAATCGAGTCTACTCGTCGCTGCGAGGTGGAGAGTGCTGCGCCGGTGGGCAGACCCGTGACGACCCATCGCGGAGCGGTCCCAGACCCGAGACCCCCCAAACATCATCCCAAGACCACACCAAGTACCCGCCCCCTTGAATACTTCCAAAACAAAAAAACCCCGAGGTGGAAGATACCCCGGCAGTTATGGTACTGCTAGACCGAAATAGGACTACAAAAACAAACTAAGAGAACGATCAGGGTTCTTCTTTTGACGATCGTGAGGAGAAGGTAACCCCGGGAAAAGAGGATCCGAAGGAGATCAGTGAAGCGACAGGCAGAGCCATATTTATGCTCCTCACCAATCATACTGGTTGAGGGTCCCTCCCACACCGCGTACGGAGGGGACAAAGGTCCCTACAACCTTTACCTCATGCACTCTGAAGATTCCATTCACGCTCAAGTCACAAACATACCAGATCAAAGAGAAAGTCAGAAAAATAGGAAAGCAACTCATGGGCCCACCACATTCATACCAAAGACCATATACACTGAACGAAAAGGAAAAGGGATAGGTAAATGTCGGAAGGAAAGAAGGCGAAGAATGAAGGACTGATCGTCTCGACATAAACTAAATCATTCACCAGAAAAATCTGTGAACAATAACCCCGAACTAACGGAAACTCGCTCGTACGAACCAAAAGACGTTCACCAGTAAAATCTGTGAACAATGATCCCTCACTAACGGAAACTTAATCGTACAGCAAGAAAAGGTTCACCAGAAGAATCTGTGAACGATAACTTCGTTTTAACGGAAACAAACCTAACACTGAACAACCAACTACTCGCGAATGTTAACCTAAACCCAACAAGGACTAGTGTCAAGCAACCCAAAATCCCTCAAATGACGTAAACGGTACATAACCTAAATAAATATTGCAAGACACCAGGTGCTAACCAAACGACACCTACAAAACTCACATTCGCAAGCATTTAGCTACCCTAATGCTAAAGAGACGGAAAGAACAAGATGATATAGCTCCCTATACTCTAAAAAAAGGAAAAGCAAGATGACAATGCTTCTTATAGTGACCTTCCCTGCGTGCCCAACCAACCACCCTATACTCTAAAATGGGGAAAACAAGATGATAATGATCCCTATAGTGACCTTCCCTGCGTGCCCAACCAACCACGCTAAAAGACGCTCACTCTAAATCCTCATCTTCATGAACCTTTAAATCCTGTACATGCCACGAACCTAAACTCCGACGAGTCTCAAAATCCTCCAGCTCATACACATTCGGCCTTATTCGAGAGGGTATAATTCCTCTTCCACACAGTCTGACCTAACTCTAAACTAACTGGTCGACGCCTCAAATTATAACGCTGAGTGCTGGTATGGAAAGCCTTATCGAGACGCGCCTTAACAGTAGCATAAATGCTCCTCAAACCCTTAAGATGTTCGTTAAGATCGGTCCGATCGTGGAAATCAAGAGGTTGGTTGCCCTGATCCCGAAGTCGATGCATCTTCCCCGACAGACACGGTTCTCTACCAAAATTCAAATAGGCTGGGGAATAACCTGTAACTTCATGTACCGCTGTACGTAACGCATAACCCAACTGTGGTAACTTCTCATCCCATGTTCGATGGTCGTTGTTAACATAGGACCGTATCATGGTCTTGATGACTCGATTCACCCGTTCACATGGGTTTGCCTGTGGATGGTAATTGGCATTATACACAATCTTGCTGTCATAGCGCTTGGCTAAATCCCGAAATGCCTTACTGACGTACTGCTTCCCATTATCACAAATTATCCTCTCGGGAGCACCGAAGACCAACATAACCTCATTCTCAAGATGTTTAACCACCGCCGCACTCGTAGCTGTCTTCAGAGAGAACATCATTGCATACTTCGTGAAACAATCGACAACAACCAAAATAAACCGATTACGCTTAGCTGACACCGGAAGCGGACCTACCAAATCAGTACAGATAACCTCCCAAGGAAGAAAAAGAATACGCTTGTGCATTTCACCATAAGGTTTCCTCTGGTCGGGTTTCTGGGCAGTACACACTGGGCATCTACGAACGTAACGGGCCACATCGACGTTCATCTTTGGCCAGTAATAACGAGCTGAAACACGCCTAAGAGTTTTGAAATAACCAAAGTGTCCAGCCGTCGGCTCATCATGATTCTCCACTAAAACTTTGGCACGTAAAGATTTTGGAACCACCAGCTTCCAATCACAATCCCTATTCAAGTTAGGAGACCCTGCATGCGTTAACTTAAAGATGTTATTGCCCTCCACACGCCACTTTGGAAAATTGTGAGGGGTTTCGACAATTCTTGCCCTAAGCTTCGTATACCACTGGTCCTGGTCGGCTTCCTGAATCTCAATTGCTGCTATAGCCCTAGACAACGCATCCGGTACTACATTCTCAGATCCCTTACGGTAACTAATCGTGAAATCGTAACCCTGTAACCTTAACGCCCAACGAGCTAAACGACCTGATGGATTCTGTAGCTTCCATAACCACAATAGAGAATGGTGATCGGTGACAACATGGAATTGGACTCCTTCCACATACGGGCGGAACTTCTCGATAGCCCATACCACAGCGAGACACTCGAGCTCGGTTGCTGAAAACTTTTTCTCCTGGTGAGTCAAACTCCTGCTAGCATAGGCGATAACACGCTCTTCCCCTCCGATCTTCTGGGTGAGTACGCAACCTAAACCAACTTGTGAGGCATCGGTCTGCAAGGTGAATGGTTCCTTGAAATCCGGACAAGTCAAGATAGGGGCCGAAACTAGACACTGTTTTATGTCTTGAAATGCTGCCTCGGCCTCAGGATTCCAGCTAAAAGTCGCCGACTTCCGAGTCAATCGATGAAGTGGTGCCACACGAGAAGCAAAATCTCTAACAAACCTCCTATACCACGAGATGAGCCCTACAAAACGCCGGACATCCTTACTAGACTTCGGAGTAGGATAATTCACCATACACTCAACCTTCGACGGATCTACTCGCAAGCCTTGCCTATCGATGACATAACCTAAATATTTCAGTTGCGATTTCACAAACTCACACTTCTCGGGATTGACCGTGAGTCCAGCCTGTAACAATCTGGTGAAGACCTTTTGCAGAATCTCTAAATGCATCGTGAAGGAAGGGGTGGCCACAATGATATCATCCAAATAAACTGACAAGTAAGGTGTTAAGTCAGAACCCAACAGCTGGTCTACCAAACGCTGAAAAGTCCCGGGGGCATTATGTAACCCGAACGGTAATCTACAAAATTGATAGAGCTCCTTACCCGGAACGACAAACGCTGTCTTCTCCTTGCTGCTCTCCTCCAACTCCACCTGCCAGTAAGCGGACTTTAAATCAATGGACGACAAGTATTGGGCGTTAGAAAGCCTATCAAGAATGACGGACATATACGGCAAAGGGTACGCATCCCGCTTGGTCACGCTGTTCACCTTCCTGAAATCTACGCAGAACCGATATTCCCCGCTGGACTTCTTGACCATCACCACTGGTGAGCTCCATGGCGAAGAAGAAGGTTCAATGACTCCCAACTCTAACATGGTGTCAATTTCCTGGTCAATCTTTTTCTGAATATAGGGCGACACAGGATAATAACGCTGTTTAATAGGAAGGGCATCTCCCGTGTCGATAACATGCTTGACCCCTTTGGCACAACCTAAGCCTGGCTTCATCTGCTGGAAAAAATGTGCCACCAAGTCATCTAAGGCTTGAGCCTCCCCACTGGTTAGGTCCTTTTTCATGCGGATGGCGTTGACGACCGCCTTATTACCAAAATCCCAAGTATTCTTCCTAAAGTGCGGAACCAGATCCATTCCCTTCCAAAAATCAATGCCTAAGATGATGTCCTCGGCGACATCTTGAATTACTACGGCCTTAATAACCTTGACCTTATCTTTCAACCTAAAGGGTACATAAATTTCTCCCAGCGCTGTACAAGATCGACCATCAGCTACCGTAACTGAAGAGTAACTGCTCTCTAATGTAAGTCCTATGTCCTGTAATTTCTTCCAACCGGCTCACCCAATCACAGTTCGACTAGCCCCGGAATCCAACAGACACACGAATGATATTCCATAAACCTCCACCTGTAAATAAGGACGAGGATCCCCTTTTCGATTAGAGAAAGCACTAAAAACTTTGGCCCTCCGGCCCTGAAAATTAACAGAACTCGAACTCCACGATGAATTGGCCGACTGCCCTCTTAAGATCGACGTCCGGCTACCCGACGACCTTGTGCCTCGTTTTCCCGAACACTTCGGACAAGTACTCTTCACTACACCTGTAGCGCCACATGAAAAACAAAAACGTCTCGTTCGAGGTTTAGAACACCTAGTAAAATTGTGACCAGTCTCCAGACAATTCCAACATTTCCTCGCTGGGACCACAGTATCAATAGATTCAACACGAGCCTTGGGAGTTTTACCATTAGATGGACAAGCTAAGTCGGGTTCCAAAAAATCAACCTTATTGACCGTAGGGGTTCGATAACTAGTTGCCAGATTTTTAGTAGCCTCCAACTTCTTGCACAACTGCAATAATTCCGAAACGCTATGATAATCCTGTAAAGCAACCCCCCTAATGAAAAATGGATCGATGTTACGTCGAATCACCGTTAATTTCTCCCGCTCTGATGGTGGGTGAGATAGCCTAGAAAACAAGTTCACCATACAAGCGAAATAATTTCCAACTTTTTCCTGAGGACCCTGGACCCGCGCCCTAATTTCATTCCACAGTTCGACTTCATAGTCGAACGGCAAGTATTCCTCCCTCAAACAACGAATAAAATCGTCCCACGAGTTGATCTGACCCCTAACAGAACGATACCAGATCAATGCGCTACCACACAGCAAGTCGATGATGGCATTCTTCAAGTCTGCTGGAGCGACTCCTCGGGCGACCCGTAACTCTTCCACTCTTTCAATGAAAGCGTTTACGCTAAGTCCAGTATTATCCCCACTGAAAGAAATACCCCACTTGTGGACTGGTACAACCTTACAGCTAGCATTAGAATTGCTTGAAGGCGGCTGAGTAACATTAACAGCAGCGGCAGAACTCCCCACTCCTGCTGGAACCAAAGGATCTCCCGCAGGTTGACCTAATTTGTCTAAATTGTCCTCAATGCAATTCAGTTGATCTACTACCTTGTTGATCGACTTCTCAAGGCCGACCTCCTTATCTGAAACGACCAACCTACTCAAACGTCCATATAAATGTCGAAGTTTGGATGAGACAACCCTAAACTCATTTTGTTCCGGAGACCTAATCGTACTAATAAAGTCTGCCAACTCAGTGGTCTTCTTATCGCAGACCTCAATCTCTTTCGCAACATCGGCCACAAAATTCGGTGCTAGTGGAAGTTCCCCAAACTGTTCTTTCCCTAAAAATTCCTTTAATTTCTTCCTCATAGTAGCAACAGTCTCTCCCTTCAAGCTGGTACAACCCCTAACCGATAATTCATAAATAAGTTCGTCGCGAGCTAGACGATGAGGATCCATGATCACAATCGATAAATACAAACGACTACTTAATACAGTAACTTCAACTAATCGATTAAATATTTATACCCTAACAATAACATGCACCAACAAAGGTTCACCAAAATCCCCAATTACACCTAAATGTACCTCAATATACCTAAATATACCTAAATGCCAAAATCCAAAATCTATCATGCACCTAATGTACCAAAAAAATATGGCTCGAATGCCAAATATGCTACCAAGCAAAAA
Source organism: Agriotes lineatus (assembly GCA_940337035.1). Lineage (NCBI taxonomy): Eukaryota > Metazoa > Arthropoda > Insecta > Coleoptera > Elateridae > Agriotes > Agriotes lineatus. Next base: position 24,345 of record CALNHX010010249.1, on the reverse strand, counting down.
TCCAAACGTTCGTAAGGTTGGAGAAAGTCCTACCATACGAATCCCTAAATCTCAAATAATGGCTTAAACGCCAAACCCTAAAATCCTATGCACGGATGGAGAATGTTCTAACAAATCTCGCAACAACGACACAACAATTCCAGCCGTACAACTATTCAACAATCGGTGCTTCGTAGCTCAAAAAAATCTTCCAAACCAAATTCCCAAATTCGCACAAGACTCCTATATACATATCCTGAAATAAACAAATTCGCCAAGACGAACAGGATGCAAGGAGTAACAAGGGCTAAGGTATAAACAATAACCAGTAATATACTCAATAAATAACATCAAACAATCCTAACTAAATATTTGCCAGTAATTACGGGATCCCTAACTAGAAAAGTTTCTCAAAAAATTGCCTTCACAGCGGGCGCCATTTTGTTACATCAACAATTGCCGATAGTAAATCGGAACATGCTCGCACTAACTCAGGAGAAGGGTCGTGGGCAACTTACCTTCCAAAAAAACTAAAGATCGAACGGATAAGGGCGCCAAGAGGTTTCAATAGCCTATGTTCCACTCGTTCGTTTAAGCAACAAACCTACTAAATTCGCTCAAGATATCAATGCAACGTAAACAATAAAACAAAACCCACCGAGTAATAAATCGTATAATATTTCTAATAGATACTGGATCGGATAACAGGGAGGCATAAAATTGTTTTGTAATTACTGGCATAAAGTACACAGACAAGACTAGCACAAAATAAATATGTATCACAGTATGCAAATATATATCACATTGTTACTTATTTCACAGATTCAATCGGGTGCATCCGAAATCGCAGCTAGGCTGACGGCCTCGTAACTAATTTCTAAATGGACTTACTTTCAGCACTAAATTTGGCCAAAACACGTTAATTAATAGCAAACCGAAGGCTAAGAGAATGTTACCGTTGTACTGCGTTCCACTTTTTAATATGTATCAAGTTAATAATTTACGAATACCCACGTAAGCAATCAGATCTGTCTGCCCTATGGAAATAAGCACTGCTGGCTGAATACTGTTCCAGCTATTTTAATTAATCCAAAGGAGCATGGAACTATCGCAACTAGGTTTGCCACTCGCTCAGCGAAATTTCAATCCAAAATGAGCTTCGGCGACATTACTTTAAAATAAGCACAGCGTAAGCTCGCACTTCGTGTGACACCTGATTACAACAATTACTTGCGGTGAAGCCGCTAATAAAAGAACCCTATATTAATTGCTAAACAAGATAACGCAGGCAATTGAAAATTCCAGTGCATCCTAGCAGTTAACGAACATAATACTATGCCGCACAACGAAATCGTTTGAGAGTTCGTATAACAAAATGCAAAATAATCGAGGTAGGTTTCAAACCAGACTCGGCATCACGAGGTCACTCCAAACACCAGGGGGCTGCTCCTCAGGGAAGCTGTGAGCCACCGCAAACAGGACTCTGCCTCAAATCTCTCCGAGGGGTGTGCGAAGAACCACAGCAATCGACTCTGGGATGATCTCAGCCCGAAGCAAGGAGCTGAGCAAACACACAACCAAAATTAGTGGTCGAATAAGAAGAGAGAAGCGTGCTTACCCAGGAAAGCCTGATAATCGCCTAACAGAAAAATGTGCTTTTACACTAACAGAGGTATTGGTAATCTTTCCTGGCCCATCGACGAAAAGGATGCTAAAATAACGACTGCCACAACCACTAGGTTCTTTGGGCGTCCTTTACGAACCCTTCTTTCAGTTCAGCTTCCTACATGGGAGACGATGCACCTCAAAGATTGTCCAAAAGCAATTTAGCGGGCGGACATTTTAGCAAGAACTTTTCACGAAAAACGGACGCTTCCCTAACGCCATCTCACGACAACGGCGGAAGTTGTTGGTGCCGATAATACAGAGCCCTGAACCAATATTTTAAATACGAACTTCCCAAAGAGAAAATAGAAACCTGTATTTCCACTAGAACTGTTTCAATTGCGATTTGAATTGTCCGAAAACGACAAAGGTTGCCTGCCAATCAGGCGGAGAGTACTGCATAATTACGAGAAAACAATTCATTGGTTTCAATAATGCTAGCAATTCAGTTGTCAAACATTTTTGAAGTGTGTTTCAGGTTGTAGCGAATTAGCTACGCATAGTATTTTAGTATACTAAAAAGCTCTTTTAAGCTAATAGAGTTATCGGTTGTAAGAGATGGCGATGAATCTTAGTAGAAATTAGTGATGCGCCTATCCGGAATGAATAATCGGAAAGTTTCCGATTGTTCAAAAAATCGGAAGGTTCCGATTATTTCGGAACGTTTCGGAACTTTTCGGAATTCGATTATTTTACTGTTCGGTGCACAGCATTAGGAACTTTCGGAATTCGATTATTTTACTATGCGGAACACAAAATGAGAAAACGAAATGCCATTTTGAACTGAGCGGAATACGGAATGTTGTGTTGACTCACTTGACTGCTATATGCTGGCACTAATTGCAGTGGTATTTCGTAGATTAATTATTATATAGTACACCTTACAGACTTCAAATTCATGTATTGTTTTATACTATCTATTATGTACTTTATGTGCCATTAAACTTTAAAATATCACTACCATTTTCTGAAAGTCTATTAAGGTAACTACTGTAATAATTTGAAAACATAATTTTATTTCCTCACGTCCCACTGTGCGACTCAAACTCATAAATTGTTTTACTGGCCGTCTTAGAAACCCAAACAATAGATGCTAACGCAGATAAGGGCTTATGGCGCAACGGCGAGTGCACGCATCGCAAATTTGGAAGCACTTCATCTTCCTTCCGCTTGTTGTTGTTTTGCTCGTTTTCCCTTGCTTGCATTTACGGAATGTAAAATAATCGGATAATATTCCGATTTTATCAACATTCCGAAATGGAACATTCCGAAATGGAACATTCCGATTATTGAAATCATCCGATTATGCCCATCATTAGTAGAAATCACGTTTTCAGCAGTTAAAAATTCATGAACCGCAAGTTGTTTAACTCGCGTTGGCATAGCAGGAGAACACGTCTCCATATTTCCACTACTAAAAAACGAACTGGTGAACGAAACTCTTTCAAACTTGGCATATGCATAAAGGAGAGATGTAGTTTCCAAATACAACCATGCGCGCCTCCGTAGGTTATCTCGTTCGCGTTCTACAAGAATGTGTGCATTACTTTTCAGTCCACCCACGTATTAACCGGTCGAAGACGAAAGTGAAGATTATTGACAGAGCTAATAATAATCAGAACGACATTCAACAAGTATTTGGCTGTGAAGTAGTTCAAAAATATATCTACCTTGGCTTTATCATTGCGAACGTAGGTAGCTGTAAACCTGAAATTCAGACAAGAATTGAAATTGTCAGAAATGCGGTTATAAAGCTCATAAGAAAATGAAAAGAGCGAGATATAACCAAGGCTACCAAACTGCGTCTCCTTCATTCCTTAGTTTTTTCTATCTTATTATACGGTGGGTGTAAGGAATGAAAGAGGAGATACATTAATCAATTTTGCAGGTAAACAATATTTTGTGGTAATCAACACATTCTTTTCGTTACCTCCGAGACGATTGTATACGTCCCCTATGGATACGGCAGAAAACATAATCAGGAATCAAGTTGATTATATCCTTGCAATAGAAATAGAAGACATAGAAATAGCTGTACGTCAGTAAAAACATATCCTGGGGCTGATATACAGTCAGATCACAAACCGTTAGTAGCAGTTTTCAAAGTAAAGCTGAAGCAAGAAAGAAACAAAGAAATATGACCTAAGAAGAATAAAAGAACCCCATATAAGAGAACAAGCAGCAGTGCGTTTAGAGAACATAATTCGGAACAACCGGAACATTCAGAATATGAACGAAAAGATCAAAGAATTAAATACAGCGGTAATGAACATCAAAAACGATATTTTAAAGCCAGACGATAGCAAACATGAACTGTGGACGACGAAGGAAATTCTCCAGTTGATAGAGATAAGAAGAATAAAGAAGAATAACCCTACAGAGTACAAAAGTGTTGCAAAATTATTAAAACAAAGGTTAAAGAAGCTAAAGAGAACATATGCTAATGGAAAATGTCTAGAGATAGAAGCCCTGCAGAAAAAATATGATACTTTCAACGTACATCGAAAAGTCAAACAACTGACTGGAAAGCAAAGCAGAAGAAAAATTAACAACTTAGTTGACAGTGACGGAAAAGTTATTATTACTAAGAACGAAATTAAAGAAACATGGGAGGCATACATAAAGAAATTGTTTGAAGACAATCGACCACAACCTCCACAGAGAAATAATGAAAGTGGACAAAGCATAATAAAGAAAGAAGTAGAAGCAACAATAAAGAATATAAAAGAAGGTAAAGCAGCAGGCCCAGATGACAGTGAAGTTGAGTTTCTCGTGCTATTTAATGAAAAAGAAATAAACTGGTTAACTTCGTTATTTAATAAAGTCTACAACTTTGGGAATATTCCCGAAGATTGGCGTATATCAGAATTTATAACTCTGCCCAAGAAACCTGAAGCCAAAACGTGTAGTGACCATCGCACAATAAACCTCATGAGCCACCTCCTGAAAAGATTCCTTAAAATAATACATAAAAGAATCTACAAACTCTGTGAAGTACAAATGTCGCATACACAATTTGGATCTAGAAATGCTGTTGGTACACGGGAAGCCCTTTTTAGCATCCAAGTACTCTTCCAAAGGTGCAGGGTTATGAATTGTGATATATGCGCTTGCTTTATTGACTACAGTAAGTGTTTCGATAGAGTACAGCACAAGGAAAAATGATTGAAATCCTGAAAAACATCGGAGTAGAAGAAAAAGATCTTAGAATAATCACCAACTTTTATTGGAACCAGTCGGCGTTTTTAAGACTGGAGGGAACAACCTCAGATAAGATTGAGATTCTGCGAGGGGTAAGAAAGAGTTGTGTTTTGTCACCAGTGATTTTTAATATATACTCAGAACACATCTTAAGAGAAGAGAAGCATTGTATGAAATAGATGAGGGGATTCTGCTGAATGGTTAAAGATTAAATAATAATAATATTAGATATGCCGACGATACTGTCATTTTCGCGGACAGCATAGACGGACTACATCATCTCATGGACAGAGTAACAGAAAGCAGCCAGCTGTACGGACTGGACATCAATATTACCAAAACAAAAGTAAAGATCTTGAGAGTCTCCTGGACAGAATACAATATAAGCATTGAGATTCTCCGAAGAATGCAAAAGAAGGCCGAAATATTGAATACAGTAAAATCCCGAAAACTAGAATATATGGACCATATCATGCGAAACGCCAATAGATACCAGTTTCCACAGAATATACTGCAGGGAAAAGTATATCGAAAAAGAGACCCAGGCTGAAAAACTTGAGAACATGGTATGACAAGAACACAACTAAATTATTTAGAGCCGTAGTCAACAAAGTCGTAGTGGAGTGGCCAGGATGGTTGCCAATATCCGGATCGGATAGGAACCTTAAGAAGGAGCAGATTATACGACGCCGAAAAATGAAGCATTAAAATAAAAGACTGTAAAAAAATAAATGCGTTTGAGATGTGGAGCTACCGTAGGATTCTCGGCATATCGTGGACAGAGCATCAAACAAACGTTTCCATCTTAGAAGAATTAGGTGTCCAGAAACGAATTCATGATACGATTCACCAACGAATTCTTTCATACTTCGGGCATGTAGCACAACGCAGCTCAGATTTAGAACTTCTAATGGTAGGCGGAAAAGTCAGTGGAAAGCGCTTCAGAGGCCGTTCCCCACGACGATGGACTGACATAATAAAAGAAATGAGTACTGGTAGCTAGGATCCACGAGGCAGTCCATGCAGCAAAGGATGCAAAACAATGGCGGACGATAATATCAGAAGCACACCCCTAGCAAGGGGTACGGATTGAAAAGGAAGGAAATAATTTGCTAAAATTAGTGTAACAATAGGTTCAGATATTGTGTCTAGTACTCTTAGCACAAGAACAGATCAGTCAATATTTATGAAATTTGGAAGACGATGTAGCAAAGACATGCTCTTATATAAAATGAAATTTTAAAAATCAATGTAGGAGTTGAATATTAGCCGTTCTCGGGATCGGACGTTCGTGTACTGTGCAGATAGAATCGTTCTGTGAAAAGTGTCCGGCTGTTTAAATTTGATAATACCGTATCACATCGACACAGGTATCCTAAAGTAACAATTCCTTTAACTGATATCCTTTGTTTCCCGGTTTGCCGGGGAACGACATTTTAATATTTGTATTGCAAAACCTTACAGTAACAATGGAAAACTTACTTAATCTAACTCCCAGCCACAGGAGTTTAAAAGAATCGTCAATTAATAATGAACATACTGCCAAGCCATCCTACACAACTGTTACTGAAAAGGCCCCCACAATAACTTACCCTCGCAAAGATCAGGCAATAGTTTTGGAAGCAATAAATGGCATACAGCTTAAAGATTACATTTATACGGTAGGAAAACTAGTACAACCAAAAAATATTCTATCAGCCTCAAGGTTATCAAACGGGCGCATTTGTGTGTATTTGAATTCTAAAGAACTTGCAGACGATTTTATAAATTATCATCGTACATTAAAAATATTAGATACAGATGTAGGATGCAGAAAACTAATAACCCCAACTAAAAAATTAATCATCTCAAATATTTGCCCATCAATAACTAACGAATACTTGGAAAATCTGCTCAGAGATAAAGGAATCAAAATAGTTGCACCAATGTACTTCATAAGAGCAGGGTTAACTGATGCGGAATACTCGCACATTTTGAGTTTCCGCAGGTTTGTTTACATAGTACCTGAAGAAAATAATCCAATTCCTAATTTATTATTGATCAACTTCGATGGAGATGAATATCGTATCTTTTTACAAATAGATGAAATAAAATGTTTCAAATGTCAGCAGATCGGACATAACTCGCTAAATTGTAAGTCACCACTGCAACTAAGCATAATGACAAGTAATGCAAACAAACGTCCCCTGCAAAGTACAAGTGCCGAATCAACACCTATCACGCAAGATAAAAACAACTAAACCACTCCTATAGAGCAGAGTAACGACAGTCAAAATCAAATACACAAGAGCGGGTAGAGCAAGTCACTATTAATATCCCCGTTAAGCGGAAAAAATCGAAGAAAACAAAAACGGAAGAAGAAAATCAACTAACCTGGGTAGATATGTTACAACCAATCCAACAGAAGCTACTGAATGAACCCAATAAGTATAAGTTTAATTACGATAAATTCAAATTTTTTTTTGATAAAGTAAGCAAATCTGAAAATTCACTGGAAACCGCTAAAACATTTTCAGAAGACGTCGACTATCTTGTAACAACTCTGAAAGATTTATATAGTCTTCTTAGACACCGCAGGGCAAAGTACAGGTTTACTAGAATTATATCAAACATCAGAAAGATACAATATAAAGAAAACTTTCCCGACGATTACATGACCAGCACATCGACTACCTCACGCAAAGAAGATCCTAACATTACAGACTAAGATACATGACTAAAATAATCCAATTCAATTGCAACCGGTTTTATAGGCACCTACCAGAAATTTAGTTACTTATATCTAATTACCAACCTAATATAATAATTTCAAACCAACAATTTTGGGGGCATTAAAAGGTTTCAACACTTATAGTAAATGTCGACAACACTATCACCAAACCAGTGGTGGAGTAACTATACCTATACATGTTAAAGAAGATGTCCATTCACAAAACTTTCCCATAAACACAACTTTAGAAGCAATCGCAGTACAAGTGTATCTACCGAAAAAAAATAACAATTTGCAACGTCTACCTGCCACCAGATAGTGCAATTGAATTAAAAGAGGTAGAAGGTCTACTAGCACAGCTGCCTGAATTATATATTTTAGTTGGAGATTTTAACGCTCACAATACTATTTGGGGAAGTAAAAGCACTGACCGGAGGGGAAACAACCTTGAGAAGATGCTGGATATAGACACAGTTTCCTTATTAAACGATGGTAGTTATACGCATTGGTGTAGCAGATCCAACAGTTTCTCAGCTATTCATTTATCTATTTGCCATCCAAGACTACAACCAGATCTTCAGTGGGAAGTGATAAAGGACCTACATGGAAGTGATCACTTCCCAATTGTTATACGTACTGCTTATACTCCTAACTTTGTTACCTATCCTGAGAAATGGAATATGACAAAGGCGAACTGGAACCATTTTGCAAAATACCTTCTAACACACGGCTTAACTTTTTCTAAAAACACGAGCATCGATTTATCAACGAATGATATCACAGCTTCGATAATAAACGCCGCAAAGGTGTCTATACCTGTTAAACAGAATATAAATTCCACAGGGAGGAAGGTGCCATGGTGGAATAATGCTTGCAAGGTAGCTATAAGTAATAAAAAAGAGCTTTTAACAGATATCGCCGAGAACTTAATATAGACAACTTAATACAATTCAAAAAATTGAGAGCCATAGCCAGGATAACCATAAGAAATAGCAAAACAGAATCATGGAAACATTACATAGATTCCATAACTGCTTCCACAACCAACAAAGAAATGTGGGAAAAAATTTAAAAAATCTCAGGAAAAGAAAATAGCTTCAGAATACCTGCACTAAATATTGGTAATAGCATAAGTACCGAACACCGTCAGATAGTAAATCACTTATGTGACACATTCGCTAATATTTCAAGTACATCAAATTACAAGGATAATTTTCAAGAGTATAAACAGCAACTCGAAGCTCAAGGCATTACTATCCCACCTGGTGACAACGAATCATACAACATAGAGTTTAACATGAAGGAATTGGATCATGCACTAGCTCAGTGCAACGATAGCAGTCCCGGGCCCGATACAATTCATTACAAAATGCTACAATACTTGCCTAATCCATCCAAAGTCATCCTGTTGAGCTTTTATAACCATATATGGGTATCTAAACAATTTCCTCATTCCTGGAAAACATCCATTGTGTTTCCACTGTTGAAACAAGGTAAAGATAAGCTTCTTCCCGAAAGCTACCGTCCTATTTCCCTAACAAGTACCGTATGTAAAATATTAAAACGCATGGTAAGCAACCGTTTACGGTGGTACCTTGAAACACAGAAATGCCTATCACCCCTCCAGAGCCGATTCCGACAAGGTAGATCAACCTTAGACAATATTGCACGCTTGGAAGTCGATATAAAGAATGGATTGGTCATTAAAGAAGACACTGTTGCAATATTCTTGGACATTCACAGGGCCTATGACACTGTATGGACAAGAAAGATCGTTGTAACTCTCCTTAATTGGGGATTACGAGGAGAAATAGTTTACTGTATATTGAACTTTCTTACAGGTAGAACGTTTTTCGTGAAGATAGGTAGTACAGACTCTGTAATAAAAGAACAAGAACATGGCATTCCCCAGGGGTCCGTGCTTAGTGTACTTCTATTTACTATTGCTATAAACGACATTACCACCAATGTAAAAACTCCTGTGAGATGCCTCCAGTATGCAGATAATTTAGTCATATACTGTACAGACCAGGACATTAAAAATATACAACAGCTACAGATAGCACTAAACCAACTACAGAAATGGAGTGAACTGAACGGCTTTAAATTTTCAACTCAAAAAACAAGATGTCTTCAATTTTCGAATAAGCGAACACCAGAAAATCCGGATGTACAACTAAATGGCCAACAACTGCAGTATACAGAAGAGTTCCGTTACCTAGGAATTATCTTTGACAGGAAGTTAAATTGGGTATCGCATATTCAAGATCTTAAAAACAGATGTAGAAAATCATTGGATCTTATGAAAACGGTTTCCTGTAATAACTGGGGTGGAAATCAGAATGTTCTCCTGAAGATGTTCGATGCCTTGATCAGATCTAAACTCGAATACTGTAGTTGCATTATCGGTGGTGCAAACCCGAATTTACTTAAAACTCTAAATACAGTATATAATAATGCTCTAAGAATTGCATCGGGGGCCCATCGAACAAGCCCAGTACTAAGCATCTACAGTATCACCGGCCATCCTCCTCCCGACATAAGAAGAGACCAACAACTATTGAACTATGTTACATCAGTTTTGGCAAATAGAGACCATTTAAACTACCAAATAACGATCAACCCTCAATACCAGAATGCTTACAATAAAAAACCCAAATTTATTCCTCCCTTTAATGTCCGTGCAAAGAAATCCCTAGATAATATCCACCAATACGTGAATCTTTATTCAAACCAACAGTTAAGACCCCATTGGACAATCCCAATTCCCGACATATATTTGGACCTAGCCAAATTCCCTAAACACAACACACCTAGAATACAATACAACACATTGTTAGCTGAGATACTGTCACGATTTCTCGATTACCTTCCAATATATACAGACGGATCAAAAACAGATACCGTATTGGGTGTGCAATTGTGTGTGCGAACTTTCAAAAAACCTTTAAACTTAGCAACTACTCGTCAGTGTTTAGTGTAGAACTATAAGCGATTAACAAGGCTCTTGATTTTATAAAAACCACTGACCACTTAAAGTTCGTGATACTCTTCGATTCTTTAAGTGCAGTGCTATCCCTGAAAGAACTATATTCTAGTAATCCATACGTACAAAAAATACACGATGTGCTGTTCGAGATACAATACAAAAAATATATAAAGTTCATCTGGATACCTTCACATATATGCATAATTGGGAATCAAATGGCTGATACAAAGGCTAAACAAGCTACCACAAACATAGTACTAGACGATCCGACAGTTAGTGCCCCAGATATGAAATTCCTAAATAAACGTAATATTCTACTTAAATGGAACAACTATTGGATGTCGCGAACAGATAATAAACTCCAGATGATTAAAGACAACACCCAGGCCTGGTCCTCCCCATCCCTGAGTCGAAAACTGGAAGTGGGTCTATCAAGACTGAGGATAGGACATACGAGAACTACTCACGACTACCTTTTACAACGTGATGACCACCCCGTTTGTGACGTTTGTCAAACCAACCTAACCGTTTCACATATTATCCTATATTGTACCAAATATTCAAGAGAAAGAAATGCAGTTCAACTTAGCGAAGATCTAAAATCAATATTGGGAATAGACAATAATGAAATAAAAAAACTGATCGTGTTCTTAAAATCAACTAACATAGGAAATAGATTGTAAACTTTAATTAGTGCCAAAGACCTTAGTTGTTGAGGCACTATAAAACTAAATTAAAAAAATCAATGTATTGTCATTTGTCGAAATGTTTTGCACGTTGACAGCAAAGATTCGTAGAATTCTAGTTCAGTTTTTTAGAAAGAACGTGTACCTTGATGTATCGAAGAGGTTTCACGTGTTAATATACAGTGTCCGCCGAAAAGTCGGCATAATATGGGAAAAAAATTTATTTTTGATTTTTCAAAAAAACTTTTTACGGCAATAATTTGTGCTTGTGTAAAAACCTATTTACCCCTTATCATATACACCGAGTGATTTTTACTTATTTAGAAAATGGAGTTTTTCGAAATTCTCAAAATCCGAAAAGTGCAATTTTTCGGAAATTAATTAGATTTCAATGAGATTTCTTTAGTGTGTTATTTTTAACTAACTGAACAATCTCAAGGCCAGAAAACCCATAATTTTTTTCAACTTTAGCTAAATATTAATTTTACAATTTTTTAAATATTTTTCGAAATTTAAGATACCAAGACTTAATATTAAAATTCATTTTTTTTAAGACTTTAAAAATTCGTAATAGGAAAAAATAATATAAAATGTTAATTACTTCTTTAGATTATTTATTATTTACCGAAAAGTAGAGTGTTTGCATAATTTTTACGTTTTTTATGCAAGGCGTTTTTTAGGAAAAATATTTTTCAATTCTAATTAGTATCTATTTAAATGTCTTTAAAAAACTCTAATCTAGTCCTGTTAATAAATTACTATTGCAAAAATTCTGTAAATGTTCTTTTACAGTTGTTTAGATGAGGAGCTTTTTCTTTATCCAATTACATGTTCTAAAAAATTCCTCATTTAGACAACTGTAAAAGAACATTTACAGGATTTTTGTAACAATAATTCATTAACAGGGCTAGATTATAGTTTCTTGAAGCTATTTTAATAGATATTAATTAGAATTAAAAAATATTTCTCCTAAAAAACTCATTGCATAAAAAACGTAAAACTTATGCAAACATACTACTTTTCGGTATATAATAAGAAATCTTACGAAGTAATTAACATTTTATATTATTTTTTCCAATTATAAATCTTTAAAGTGTTCAGATAAAAAAAATGAATTTTAATATAAAGCCTTGGTATATGAAATTTCTAAAAATATTTAAAAAGTTGTATAATTAATTTATAGCTAAAGTTGAAAAAATAGGGGTTTTCTGGCCTTGAGATTGTTCAGTTAGCTGAAAACAACATACTCTAAAAAAATCTCATTGAAATCTTACTTAATTTCCGAAAAATAACACTTTTGGGATTTTGACAATTTCGAAGAACTCAATTTTCTAAATAAGTAAAAATCACTCGGTATATATGATAAAGGCTAAATAGGTTTTTAGACAAGCTCAAATTATTGACGTAAATTCTTTTTTTGAAAAATCAAAGATAAAAATGTTTCCCATATTATGCCGACTTTTTGGCGGACACTGTAGATTCCGTCAATGTTTATACCGAGATGTACCAAAATCTTTTTCTTCTCAAAACCCTTTTGTTCGATTCTTGTAATTAAGTTTATAGAGCTTAAGAAAAACTGAAATATATTTTTCACTTTAGATACAATTTCTCCATTTTCATAGCTTAACTAACAAAAATACAAGACAATTTTCATACTTGATATTACCACAATGAAGAGCAATACAGTGGATTTACCTATTTCTGTGAATTTCGATTCTTTTGTAATTAAATGGCATAGTTTTGGTAAATTTGTTTCAATATGATACTATATAATTGCAATTCTACAAGTAATATATAAGGGAGCGGGTTATAATAGTGGACTGGGGTAATAATCGACAAACATTGTAAAATATTTAAATTTACCGCTTCACACTTTTCGTTGGCGGTAAACATCACTTTCATGTCTTGGGAATGTGATGCAATAAGCGAAAATACGGTAAGTTAAAATACTTAACAAAATATTTTTGTTTGAAAATGTTTCTATGTCTGAATTTAACATGCAAGTTGGCGTCTCTGCTCACAACAATTAACTTTAAAAATCAAGTTTACTAGTTAGAAGTGAATTGAATATTGGAGGTTGTTATCCAAGAGTGAGGTTATGTATGTAGCAAATTTGAAGTTTTTATTTTAAGCCGGTTTTACATTGGTTTTAGTCCACTATTACCAGCACAAATTTAAACTTAGGTTGTAATAGTGGACGTACGAGTTTAAGTTACGTGTATAATAGTGGACGCTCCCAAAATCATTTATTTATTTCAGAAACATGCCTAGAATATATAAAAGTAAAAACAAGCGAATGAAATATGATGATGGGGCTTAAGAGATGTAGCCGAAAGGTATACTATTCCGAAATCCACTTTAGGCAACTATAAAGGGGTTGAAAATATTTCAAATATCCATGTAGGTGCTGGAAGAAAAATAAAATTGCCAAAAGAAGACAAAGATGCTTTAGCAAAATACTTTTATGACAGTGGTAAATATGGCTACGGCTTAACCAAGGCTGAAATGTTGCGATTTGTAAAAGAGTTCTGTGAGGCTACTGAACTAACTTGGAATGAATTAGGGCCTGGTCGCGACTGGTACGAAGGATTTATGAAAAGGCACCCTCAGATTTATGTTCGTAAAGGTGAAAGCATGAGTTCACAGCGTTTGAGGGGAGCAGCTCTATTCGCAATAAAAGAGTGGTATCAATTATTACAGAGTTTATATGAAAAGGAGAACATTTCTGCTACAGATGGACACCTTGCATTTAATTGCGATGAGACAGGGTTTTGCCATGACCCGAAAGATGTAACACTTATTGCAGCCAAAGGACAAAAGAAAAGAGTTTCGAAAAACATTGCAGGCTCCGGCAAGAAGAACACCACTGTCCTAGCCTGTGGAAATGCTAGTGGTGAAAAGCTGCCACTCTTTATAATTTCTAAAGGCAAATATGTTTGTCAGAACTGAATATCTAATGAAGATTATCCAGGTACTTTGTACACAGCACAAAAAAAGCATGGATGGAAGGTGACCTATTTTTTAAATGGTTTACAGATGCTTTCTTACCTTTTGTAAAATCGATTGAAGAAAGGGGTGGTAAAAAAGCGATCCTGATATATGACGGTGCAAGTGTTCATACCAGTTGTAAGTTATCTAAATCTGCAATAGATAATGGAGTCATCTTGATAAAGTTACCTCCCAATGTATCTCATTACATGCAACCTCTTGATAAATGTGTTTTTAAACCAATTAAGACAATGTGGAACAGGTTAATGATTGACTTTAATAGAGAATTTCCTGGAAAATTATTGCCCAATGAGGAGTTCTCTAAAAAAATTAAAATAATATGGGAATAAACTTTTAAATCGGAATATTTAATTTCTGGATTTAGAGCTACCGGAGGTTTGATCCTGTAAAATTTAAGAGATATGAAAGCAGAGATCAAGAAGTCAATACTAATAACCCAGAACCAGATCAAAACCCTACATTGGAACCAGTAGCAGGACCATCAAAATTCGAAGATTTCATAAGGACAAAATTAACTGAAAACCTGTCCAAAATAGCTCCTGAATCTAAAAAAAAAAAAAAGGCAACTGATAATGTAGGAACTATATTAACATCTACTACTGCCCTGAAAATACTTAAAGCTATGGAAGATAAAGAAAATGAAAAACCCAAGAATAAAGGTAAAAAGCAGCTAAAGAAAGGGACTGAAAAAATAAAAGGACGACCGAAAAGAAGAAAGTAGTAGTAAAACGTAAAATCCGAAAGCTATTAACTTCATCTGAATCTTCAGGAGCTGAAATGGTTTTAGAAAGCGAGTTTGAAGGAAAAGAGTTCAGTGAATCCACCGCGGTAGTTTTGTTCTAGTAGAATTCATATGTATACAATCGCAACACAAAGAAGGAATCAGTTAAAACATTTGTTGCTCAAATTTTAGATTCAAATTTGAATGATCAGTATCGAATCAGTTGTTTACGAAACTACAAAGAAAAACGAAATGCATATGTATTCCCCCAAGTACTCGATGTAAACATAATTGAATATATTCAATAAAATCTTTACTACCCAAACCGAAAATTTATAGAGGACGCCATAGTTTTTCTAACGTAGGTTAGATTAGGTATAAACTGTACGTTTTAATTTCCTTCAAATATACAAATGTATTTTTGTTTGTTTTATATTTACCTTTATTATCTATGTCTAAAACAATTATTCTTTAAGACAAATGCAGCTCATAAGGTTTTTTTATAAAAAATAATATTCAATTTAGTGATGAATTTGATGTTTTTGTTTATTTAGACATGCATAACTTTTTTAAATTTACTGTGTTTCAAATGAAACAAAAAGCTGTTAATTGTGTACGTTTAGGGCATGTCCCTTATTACCCGCAATGAATGAACAATGAACAAAGAAGCAAATGGCAGAGTAAGTCTACTATTACCCCCTGGGGGAAATTTTTATTTACCAATTGAACAGTAAAGTCTATTCAGTTAAAGTAAATACATCGAGGTAAGTTCCCTGAATTAATTTTAATTTTTTAATGTTAATGGTTTCAAAGAAAAACAATAAGCGGATCCACTATTAGCCCTTAAGTCCACAATTACCCTCCGCTCCCCTAGAACATTTATTATAAAAAGTAACTGTTGGAAATTAAAACCGTTTGGGAAAATCTAACACAAGTTTAATTTAAAATACGCATTTTATTGGAGCAGAGCAGTCCGTGTTTCAACATTTTATTAATTTATATCGTGTTGACACGTAGGACCACCTGGCAGCAGCTCCTGGAATAATACACATGTCGATAAGAATTAAGTTATGATTGCAAAAATGCTCAGCTGGAGGTTACACTGGTATTTTTTTTTCTGAGTCAATTCTAAAACACACATCTGGATAAATTCGAGATAATTTATATTACATTTCATTTCTTAAGCAATGGGTAGATTTTATTTGGGCGCACTGTTGCGATCTTGAAGGTGTCTAGATATCTCCCTTCCTATTTATTAACATGCTGTCTTGCTCTGAGTGTCATATATGACTCACAGCCATTAGTTCATGAGGCCATGAGCCTCATATTTTCCTCTTATGTATTGATAATCGAAACTAGTTAGGCTTGAGAATACATCTGACACCCAGTTTTAATGTATTGTATTTGCAATAAGCTTTATGTTTCACCTGACATAACATGTATGCTGACATCAGTCTCGTTCTGCATTTCGATTGAGAAACACGTGTATGCAGGCGATCCGTATTCAAGTGAAATTCCACATTGTTTGGTTTCTGTGTGGTGATGATAACTTAGAGCAACGTTGCTTACAGATAAGTACCTTATTTTTCGCTTCTACTTTGATTAGATTAGGATTTTATTTATTTTCTTTGGTGGAAACCTGCATTTTGCGCTAAACACCTGATTTTGTTAAGCGCATTCTCCACGCGCACTCGGAGCGTGGTCCTACGTTTTTTGTACGTTGCACCGCAGTGTAGTTGGCTAAATAGGAGAGATGCATTGGCTTCAGTGTTGCCAACTCTTCGCAAGTTGTATTCGCTAAATTGGTACTAAAAGTCTCCATTTTCAGATCAAAAGTCGCCAAATACGAAATACGCACATTAGAAAATCAAGCATTTATTTTTCTCTACAGAATAAAGAAATATGTAAACTACTTATATGAATATAAAAATAAAAACTTACCTATTTATTTAAGGAAAAAACAATTTAACGTTCTAATTCTTCGTACCAAGTGATTACAATTGACAATGATAAATTGTGCAATGTGCAAACGTTGCAAAGAGTAAAGATAAAGCTCCTTCATTTTTTAATCTCCGGCGTCATGAGCGCACATATGACCGTCTGGTCACGTACGAAATACAAATAAATTTCAGGTAAACATAATTTCAGGCGTTAATCATATCAGTATAACAAATTTGCAAATAATATTTTGAAATTCTTTCGTATATGAAAATTGCTGAGGATAAATGTATGTGTAGCTTTAGAAATATTGAAATTAATAAATTTTTACAATTTTTTTTAAATTGCGAATAATAGCCTAGAATTTCAAACTAAAATATATCAAAAACGCTAGAAAAGTCGCTAATCGCAAATTCCTATTTTTTTAGCTAAACCTCTTGTTAAATACCCTAGATTTAGCTACTTTTCGCCGTTGTTAGCAACATTGATTGGCATCTGTACTTTATTAAGATGAATAGCCAATGATATTTTGCTTCTGGGGATGGAAACAATCTAGATCACGAAAGTGTTTTGCCAGGTAGCAATGCAACTGAGCCCGTAACAGTAAATACAAATACACAATCTTTTGCGATTGTTGTTAAGGAATTTAGCAGTTCTAAATTTGTTTTTCCCGATCGTGAGTAAGCTATTATTTTAGATGCCATCGAAAATGCCCAAAAGAATGATTACATCATTGCAGTTGGGGAGTTAGTTGTTCCCAAAAACGTAATTTTTGCCTCTCGCGTTTCTGACAGATTTGTATTTATTTAGCGTCATAAGAAATAGTTAATTTATTTATGTCCAACAATGAGGACATAACAATAAACGATTCCTGCATTCCTGCTCGTAGATTGGTGTCACCAGCTAAACTCATAATTTTGCTAATGTTTCTCGTGCCTGTCGCACGAAGTAATAGAAAAAGATATAAAACGTTTAGGTTTAAAAACTATGTCTCTTAGCAATTTCATAGAAGCTAGCCTTAATAAACAAGAATATAAACACGTTCTTAGTCGTCACAGACAGGTTAGTAGGTAAGGGGCCACTTGAGTAGCCCCCCACTCCTTCTCCTTTTAGCCCCTCCCCCTGTGTCATGTGACAGGCCTTTTAGCCCCTCCTCCTGTGTCATGTGACAGGAGACGGTGTGTTGATTTACGGGGTGACGGTGGAGGATTCCCCCTCCTTCTCCCTTTTCCCTCCCCCTGTGTCCCCGCAGTGTTACATATAAGGTACATGTAACTAGAGAAAAAAATCCCTAGATTTAAATAAGTAAATTTAACTACGGTACGTTATCTCAATAATTATTAATAACGACGGACAACAAACACACTGTCCGATAAGATAATTATGTATGACAGTTATTTCTAAAGTTCGTAGAACCCGTCTCGTACGTCATGGCTCATTTATATCATAATTAGGTCATCACGTTTCATACAAATCACGACCTTCTGGTAAGATAACATAACTACTATATTACACATTATGTTATAATCAGTGCTTAAGCATATCTCCATATGACACTAGTTTACCTGTAAATAACTCTTGCTTACAATCCTGACCTAGCCTAACATTTTTATCTTCCACCAATACAGTATCGCTTGATTTGTTACAAATAACGTATCTTTAATTGGATATTCGTTGCAAATTATCCGTACTAATATCTGCTAGTCTCATTGAACCTGTTGACCCCGGTATGAAAGGTATTAATGAGGCTCATGAGCAAATTCGATGTGGTGATCAATATAGAGATGATTTGTTCGATGCAGTTTAGAATAAAACACATTTGTTTTACAAGCATTTTATTATAATTATGCAACGTGCGTTACAGTGCAACATCTTGTGCTACAATAATACAATATACAGGGTGTTATTACATACAATTGTTACACCATACACTACACACATATCAATCTAATTTGGGTTTTTTATATCCATAGGGCACGGAGTCGTAATCCTCTACCAACCTCCTTTTATTAAAGGTTATTTTAAACGTTTTGGACTCCTCCTTCGTTACAACTAAATGATCACTTGTTCTGCGTATGTTTTTGTCTGTTAATAATACTTTATTATCCTCACCAGTCAGGATCATGTTTTTCAGAACAGTCATGTTGACACTCTTTAAATTTTTGTGGCTTAAAGTGATCCCCTTAAATTTACATATGATGGTATATTCTTGGTTCAGTGGTGAGTAAACGGAGTAGGCATAGGTTTTAGGACCCCCCGAAACAAACTCTGTAATATAACTGCCCGCACCGTACAGTTCCAACTCGTCTGTGAGTTCACCTAGAAAGTTACCAGATGCAGGCTCGTATTCATTTTCTTTGGCAACGTACTGGATAGAGTCTGTGTCCCCGTATAAAACCCTATCCCCAAGTTTTTCCATCTCGCTATAGAGTTTAAGCCGGGCCTGTGCAGTTGTAAAGGCTGCTATAACTACGTTCACGGTGGACAGTAGTTCATAAGACTCCTCTTTATGTTCCCAATTAACAACTAGTGTCTCGTCATTAATCGGTAATATATGGCATACGTTAATAGAAGGGTTGGCTAGGAGAGCGTACAGAGCGTCCGGTGCTGTCACTATTTCTGTCTTGGGTTGATTCTCCCTCTGGCCAAACTTACCCCAAAAGGAATTCAAAATCAGCTTTGCCCACGACCGCATCCCCGGGTTATTGATAATACTAGAGAACTCTAGTTTTATATTTTCGCGGGACATATACTGCTCAATATACTCATCCTTTTCTTCGAGAGTTTTACATTCAGAAGGCCAACCGGAAGCCTGTTGCTTTAGTTTTAAGAATTTGTTTATAAATTCAGCAAAAAGGCCTATCTGTACGTCGTATTTCCAGATTTCAAAAACTTCCAAAATCTGATAGCCACGATCCAGTGCTACCCTTAACTCATCCAGTACCCATGTACCGGTTATAGCTCTTTCGTCTTGGCTATGTGTACACTCGTCTGTATTTGAAACAGCCGCGCACGCATGACAAAGAGAGAACATTAGCTTATTATTCAGTTTTTCCGGCAGTACCGGATGATAGAGACTTTGTGGTGGTAAAACCTTGCACTTGATCAGACCATCCGTTCTCTGTAAATCAAGTTGACTGCAATCTTCGTTACCCACATAGACAGTAGGATGACCGATTGGAAACTTTCCGTATTTGCAAACCCATGGGTACAAACTGCAGAAATCCTTATAATGAATTTTTTCATTCTCTCGTATACTATACAACAATTTCAGAGCCTCTGTTCGACCACCGAAAAAAGCGTCTCGCGGATTCAAAGGAGTTGCAAATGTGTACTCTTCAATCTCGGGGTTTAGCTTCATCTCTCTTCGAAATTCACACTCCCACATTTCTATCACCTCATACCCCATACTTCTGAGTCTTGCTGTTTTTGCCAAAGTACCCTCATACCGGGTGTTTAGAGTAGTCGATGGATCATCATACAACGCTTCGTCGCGGTTATGTTTTAGACATGTATGGCCGTGATAGTAGCATCCGTGAAATTCGAATATTTAATGATCACAATATCCGTCCACCCTGAAACCACCTATGCTGGCCTCTCGGCCATGTGCGGCGTTCTGTATTATTATCCCCCGCTGCTTTTCTTCCCGCAATAACCACTGCAATGCGATTTTTGACTGGTTATCAGCCATTCGATAGCCGGACTTTGGGATAATTCCTATAGTGTTTGGTTTAAGAAATTTACGCCGATATACTAAATTACATGCAGAGGCTATAGTTGTAGCTTCCAGGAAAGGCTCCACGTCACACTGATCGAGAAACATTTGCCTAAATTTTAAACATGCCGCTTTCAAGATTTTCACATCAGAAACACAATATTCGATTAGTTCTTTTTGCATATCGAATGTATTGTTTTTGTGCTCGCTGTACCACTGTAAAAATCGATCTCGATCCTCTGGTTTCATTGTATCCGGACTGTAGAACTCTATATCTGGTAGCTTCCCCAAGTAACGTTCGTTGTCTTTTATATTAAATAGATGGGGAAAATAACCCTTTTTATAATCTCCACCGAGTCCGAAAGCCTTGGGTAATTTAGCCAATGCCATGGGGAAATAGTTTAGAGAATCCAGAAATTTAATATTGCCCAGCTGCATAAGTATGATTTTCGTGCCTCGCATAATAAGCGTTGGTTTGAGTTTTGAGTTTAGAATATGGGTTAGAATAAACTGGTGGTCGTACGCCTGACCGTTATGGGCCAGCACGACAATCTTTTTAAATTTTTTTCTTATATCTAAAAGATACACCACAAAACCCTCTAGACACTTGGCCCCTTTTAAAATCTGCTGCCTAATGCCGCACACCTGGCATCTAAATGAACCGTTGTCTTCTATACACTCACTGCATACCTGTTCGAACACACACAGATTGGGTTCATGGACACTACTATTTTTCACTTCACATTCCAGGTCATAGAACACGTACAGAGTGTTTTTAGTGTCTGGATAGCGTCTGTCAGTCTTGATGTAACAGAAATGTCCCGTTGCCATGAAATCATTACACATTTTACAGAAAATCTCCCCACATATGTGGAGTCTCCCCTTACGAGCTTTTATGTTATAGGTTTTAAAACACTCGGGGCATTTTCGCACAGACTCGCAGGTTTCTAATTTGTGCTTATTATAACAAGGGATACCCCTAAACGATCTATTGCACTCGACACAATCGATCTCCACTTCTTGTTTTTCACAGGGCGGTTCATACCTGCAGCACGGGCATGAATCACCACAACGATGACGATCTTTACCGTTATAGGGTGTATGGCATCTCTCACAGTAGTAAGTACAACAAAATGCTGCAGTCAGGGAGGTTATCACGTTATAGTGACCTTCGTGATAAAGTAAATTTAGCTTAAGGGGCGCATCTGGTCCTTTGAATATCGTTGCACGTCCCTTATTACCATAGTTGTACACAACTACACAGCAGTCAGCCCCGAGATGGTTTTGAAACGCTTGCAATTCAGGTATTCCACCCCCACATTCGGGTATACTAATGCCCGCATCCTTCATCAATTGCATGGCCTTATATGTCTGTAATTGGCCGGTATCACGTCGCACTTCCCTATACTCTGGGTCTTTTTTGCCATGCGCAATGGCTACTACGAGAGCGCGAGGAAGGCACAAGTTGTCCTTGTTTTTTATTTGCACTATCCCCCTACGCTTCGAACACTCCTCTTCAAACGAAATGTAGTTTCTGCCTCGACCACGACCTACAGGCAAGCGTACTGATGTTACAGCCAGACAGAATGTATCCGTGCTGAAACCATCCGTATTCGATTGATACACTTTTAGTATCAGATTCCATACATCCTCCCAGGTAATGCTCGATGCCTTTTTGAAATTCATCCAACCCGGTCCACGTTTAAATGAGTCATCGCAAAACGTAATTCCCACCTGATCGTTTGACTGTAAATCTCTCGTAGCATATGAGATGATATTTTTAATACCGTCTCTTAGAGTTTCAATTAAATTCGAAGTTTCACTATCAGGTTTTAGTTTGAACTCGATATGCCGACCTTCAAGGTTAAAGCGGCGTATTTTCCGGGTCGACTCACTCTTGATGATGAACTTCTCCATTGATAACGATAGCACTTCCCAACCACTAATGAAACGACAACAACGTGCGCTATTACCTAATGTGGCTTACACGTACCGCTAATTAAACTCTTGCCTGCGGGGGCCTCCAATAACCAGGAAAAACCATCCGTTTTGTGCTAGTTTTCCATAAGAAACAATGCTAATTTGGATGTACCAGGTCTGTTGAACATAATAGTCGCTGCTATCTGTTATGAGTTGTACTTTGACCTCATACGATAAGATAAATAGGATGGTAGTTGTTTGGAATGAAACACCCTATATTAAAAGGCATTTAGATAAGACAGGTGTAGACACCGTGTTTGATCTAAAATTTTAGAAAAACGGTGATTGTACGTTGAGAGAGTCAGTATAAGATTAAACAAGTAGGATTAAGCGTAAATGACTTTATCATTAATAAATTTACATGTTTTTCAAGTTTATTCTTTGTTAAGTGAGCCGGATATACACAAAATTTACCTTTCTTTAATTTCATTTGCCCATGAGCCTCATTAATACCTTTCATACCGGGGTCAACAGGTTCAGTGAGACTAGCAGATATTAGTACGGATAATTTGCAACGAATATCCAATTAAAGATACGTTATTTGTAACAAATCAAGCGATACTGTATTGGTGGAAGATAAAAATGTTAGGCTAGGTCAGGATTGTAAGCGAGAGTTGTTTACAGTTAAACTAATGGTATATGAAGATAATATGTTTAAGCACTGGCAGCATTGTGGAAAACACGACTATTTCTATCAACACGCCGTTTAACCTCTGATCACTTGTGATAAAGCGGGAGCTGTTTTTAAAATGCGTAATGAGATTACTTTTTATCGCATGCATTATGAACAGCTTCAATTAATTCGGTAATGTGAATGCACAAACTTCGCAGGTTGATTAGCACTGTTCTATAATATATAAAATCGATGCAGTACAATTTTCAAACACAAAAAATCGTGAGGTTGAGGCCACTAAACAAAATGATACTTGAACCAAACGTGTGCACATAAATCATTAAATGTAATAACCTAAAACAGATAACGTGTTACCCGTATGAGGGTCACTTTAAAAGTACCTGAGTTACTTAAGTTTATCAATTATGAATGCAACAAGGAACGTTGTATGAAAATTAATTACAATATTTTAAAACAAAATGTTTGGTTTTCAGTTGTGGCACATACAACTTTTACTGGTGTAAAGTTTGAAATTTTACAAATTAGTTGCTGAGGGCATTGATCACAAAGTTCTAATTTAAACTTTGGTTGCGAAATTGAGTTACGTATACGTATGCAAAGGTATCTAACTTTATGAGCACAAGGTTACAGCAGAGTATTAACAGCTGCATCAGTCCGCTCTGTCACCAATTACAACTCCACACTGCTCCAACTCGAAAATATTGCCCATAAGTACCAGAGATTAGATTACGACCACCAGGTCGAATTCATGGCCAGCAAAGAACGAGCAGCAAACAAAAAGTCAGTCAAAATTAATGACGATAAATTTAAATAAATAGCGAACATTTCCCTAAAAAGTAAAATAGTTAAATTGCAAGTAACGTAGTTAATCATATACCGAAGTATTCAATGCGGCCTGATGCAATTGTAAGATTATTTACCCGGTCAGTCCCAAAGGCAGCCTCGAAACTTTCAAGCAATACATGCAAATTCTAAGCAACAAAATTTTCTGTATTGCCGCCTGAAGCCCGATGAAATCGGTTGTTCAGAAACTAAAGTGTCAAATGAAGCATCGTTCTTATTGTTTCAATAACCCAACAAAGTTCCCTAGGTAACGTAAACTACGTTTCAAATCCTAT